>PVKZ01005687.1:0-48054 GCA_004027375.1 Macroglossus sobrinus
TTGTGACTGAATTACCTACACTCATGACTAACCCACCTCCTGGGTTTCCCTGTGGTTTCTCCCCTCCTTAGATGCATCCAAATTATATGGCAATTATATATACTATTATGTTAATCCCAAGTAATGACAGGAGATATTGTTGTCTTGTGTCTGTCTAGTATTTCTCCACTAAAAATTGTTGCTCTGTGTTTCAGTAGAAACTCCAGGAACAGTGAAACAGAATCCTCTAGGTCCAGTGTGTCTGTGTATGTATGTTTAATGAAGAATAGATGTTAAAATATTTTTAATGACATCTCTTCTTAGCTTTGTTTCTTTTTCTTTTTTCTGCATTTAACAAATATTTTTTGAGTATTGACTCTGTGTCCCCATGTTCTAGGTACTAGGGATCTAGAAGTGAACATAAAAAGCCCTGTGGTTGTGGAGTTTCAGGTCTGAGGGGTGGGGGCAGAGACAGTGATTTGCAGATGTTATGACTGGCCAAGTAAAACATGCACCTGCATCTAGAGATACATTATTAGGATTAATAAGTTTAGCAAAGTTGTTGCATACAACATAATCGATACAAAGATGCTTGTATTTTTACATAGTAGCAACAATCAATTAGAAAATAAACATGAAGCTACTTTTCAACACCCAAGAAATGAAGGATACAAATCATATAACCTGCAAAGTACTAAAAGTAGGGCCCAGCAGATAGTCAACACTGTATAACTGTTAGCTATTATTGTTGTTGTCACCATCCTCATCACTGTGTAATCCATTAATTGTTTTATTATGTCAGAAAATAAAAGAACACACACTCAGAATTGATAATCAGTCTCTCTCTCTCTCTCTCTCTCTCTCTCTCTCTCTCTCTCTCTCTCTCTCGTTTTCCTTTAAAGAAGTTTAGTAACTTCTCAGCCTGGATATTTCCTGAGCTGCCACCGTTGGAAGTGGTGACTGTGTTGGAGGTCATTCACATCCACAGGAAGAAGAAAGTATGGGATTATAACTATGATGAAAGTGACAGCGATGACGAAGCAGCCACCCGAACAAGTGCAGGAGGCTATACCATGCACGGACTAACAGGCAGGCCTCTGTGTCCGGCCTCTGCCTCTTCTGCCACCTTGGAGGACCGCAGCGACCCAGACGCCGAGGACACTGACTTGCCCGAGTCTGAGGCTGAATCCGAGTCTCTGATGGCACCAGGACCTGAGTTGGAATGCACAAGTGGGGCCTACGAGAAGAGGGAGACTGTGCTGACGGACCGCTTTTCAGAGGAGGACAGCAGCTCCACTAAGGGATCTGGGGACAAAACTATCTTCAACGTAAATTTAAATTCTGTGTTTATGAGGGTCCTCGATGACGACTCAGAAGTCCCTCCAGTGTTATCTCTTCCAGAAGAGACAGTCGACCTAGAGGATCCCGAAGAAATGGAAACAAGCTTTCTGGTGGCCAGCGGAGAAGGGACACAGCCATCCTGCCCCGGCCCCTCTGTGGAGTACCTGTGGCGTGAAGATCCTCCTCCTGAAAACAATGACACTTCCAAGTCTGATGTCGACACTGGGGATGGTTATATAATGAGATGAATCCCAAAATATTGGATTAACTTGGACTGACAGATACCTCCAAGGTTCTCTCTCCTGCACCCTCCCCTGCTCCCGAGGTCTGCAGGTGTTCTCTGGGGGAAGGACTTGGAGACTGCAGCGTCGGCCCCATTTTTCCTGATGACATCATCTGTGCGAATGCCCAGTGTGGCGGGGAAAGGGAGGCGGGACACCTCGTATGGGTATAATTGTGTGCATTGTTTACCTGTTCTTGGAAGTGATAGGCTTTGAAGGGAAACACGCCCTGCCCCTAGGTTCATGCATTTAGAATGTCTCTGCCTCGTGTTTCCCAGAGTAAGGAGCAAGGTTCCCTGTGGTTTTCAGGGGTGGAGTGGGGGAGACACTTAGCTGGCTTCACAGCAGCAGCAGTCAGCAGTGTTTTCCACAGGCTCAAAAGAGGAACAGGAAAACAGGCAGAACAAGAGGTGGGAGGGCAGACCACACAAGGCAGAAGAGGGGGCTCCCTAAGAATAGAAGCACATATTCCCAGCTGGATGTAGGGAAGGTCCAGCTGTTGTGACCGGAATAACCAGACTCAACCTGAGTGCTCTGATCTTAGAGGCAGTTTATTAGCCGGCGGCTGTCCTTCCAAAGGAGCAGCCCCGAGACATAAAGATACAAGCCCAAAATCTCATTCTTCATTCTGTCTACATCACAAAGGTTTAATATTTCTTCTATTCTCTACCTGTCACCCTAAAGGTGGGTTGTGCAAGCGGGGGTACAGAAGCAGAAAGTGTACTGTTAAAATGTTAGGTTCCCATGGGTAACTGTTAGGTTCCCATGGGTAACTGTTAGGTTCCCATGGGTAACTGTTAGGTTTCCAGGAGTAATAGTCAAACAATAACTTTTCAAGCAGGCAGGTGTCCAGAAGCGAGACATGGCGATTAGCATGTAGGCTCTTAACCTTAACCCATTACTACATCTTTGTGACCCTTTCAGTAGCACGTCATCACACAACCAAGTCTTGGGCACCTCACAGATGACGTATTCTGTCACCTACACTCTGAGTCTTTGACTCTCAGCCTCCCGTCCAGCCCTCCTCAATCTGAGACAGACTTTCACACAGAAATAACTCCAGTGTCAGGCAGGTTCTTACTTGAGGAAACAAACATTTGCATGAGGGAGGGGGACAGTCTCTCAGTGCCATATTTTAAGATTTTTTTTTTTAAAAAAAAGCAACAGAGGAAACAAATGCAAAAGTACATAAGGCGTAAAATTCCTACAGGTCACCTTTAACGATGTAAGAAATCCTGTGTGTGCCAACTCCACATGTCCTAGGTGGGACTACAGTCCCTGTGAATGGGGGGACGAGGGGGTTCTAGAGCAGCAGTAGCCAACAGTACGAGGACTGGGACTCGGAGGAATGACGGCCACCATTCAAAGTGTGACCCTGAGCACTTTGCTCAGTCAGTCTGAGCCTCAGCTGTCTTCGCTTGTGAAATAAGGTTGGCGTAGGTGATCTCTAAGATACTGTGATGCGAGGAGAAATATTAGAAAACATGAGGGCTACAGACACTAATGGAGGTGCCGCAACTCTGGAAGGTTCCCAGGATGAATGACAGGCGCAGACAGGCCCCTCCTGTCCTGCTCCCCTCCCCCCAGGAGCAGGGTGCTCTGACCTTGCTTCTGAATCTATGCAAAAGTGTGTGTGTGGGGGGGAATTATATGAGTCCTAGTGCAAGGACTTCTGATAATTTTTATAATTGCTCTAAGGTAACTCAGAGGAGAGGGCTGTGAGACGGGAAATGTTACTTAATCTAATGAAATGCCCCAGGAAAAGGGACTTTATCCTATCCGTAGGCCATCTGTCCTCTGAATGCATCGACCCCATTTTGTAAGATTTCCAGAGTAATCGTTTGAGATCACCTCTTTATGGCGGCGTGTGTGTGTGTGTGTGTGTGTTTACATTTTGTATAATAACTGGAGATTGGTCAACGGTAATGTCTTCAGAGTCGTTTCTTCCTAGAGAGACCATGCGTGATGTCTACAGTTGCACAAAACTGCCTCTCCCTCTGAGAGGCGACCTGCAGGGGTCAGGGGGACAAACCGCCCCCCCCTCCGCTGCGCTCACGTGCCCGTGGAGTGTCCCGCGTCAGGCGTCAGGCGTCAGGCGGTCCCATTACTTCCCCGGCTCTGGATTTTCCAGCCTCACCACTGGCGCAAGTTTAAAAAAGAGGAATTGAATTAAGCCTTTCCCAGCAGCCTGGCGAGGGAAACGAGCTATTGCCAAATAAATGACTAGGCTTTGGGTCGTTGACCCCGGCGGGGGGGGAGGGGAGGATAAAGAAGACCCTCTCAAACCGGGCATGCTCCCGGGGCGGGGGCGGAGGGGGGGGTGCTTTAGAATCGGTTTGTTGGCGGGGAGAGAGGATTGTTGTTTGCGGGGTGCGCTGGGAGAAAACGTGGGGCTGCCGTTCTCACGGGGGTGAAATAAAACGACGACCGCGCAGGATCCCACGGTCCGCACAGAGGTCGTGGGGTGGCTCCGCTGGGGCTCAGGCCGAGGGCGCCTCTCACGGCTGATGCTTTTCGTATCGGCGGGGGTGGGGGGCTAGGGGGGACGGCCCCCAGATCCTGGACGCGCCCTTGCAGTTTTGCAACCTGTGTTGCTCAGGGGTTCGCCCCCCCGCGCGGAGGGAGCAGCCAAGGGCCTCCCGCTCCGTGCCCGCCCCCTGCCCAGCCCGCGACCCCGGCCCCCGCGGCCGCGGGGAGACGCCGGGGGCCCCGGCGCGGGGGCGGGGCGGCCCCGCCCCGCCCCGCCCCGCCGGTTCCCGGAAGCGGCCTCGGGGCCCCGCGGGCCGGCGCTTGGCTGAGCGAGCGCGCGCGGTGGGTGTGTGCGTGTGCGTGTGCGTGTGTGCGTGTGTGTGTGTGTGTGTGTGTGCCCGGCCCGCGCCCCTCGAGCGCCCGCCCCGGCTCCCCGCGCGCGGCCATGGCGCGCAGCTGCTGGGGCTGGCTGGGCAGCTGCCTCCTGGTGTCAGGTGAGGGGTGTGCGGGGAGCGGGCGACGGGCGGGGTCCGGGGCGCGCGCTCGGCGGTGCGCGGGGCGCGGTGCGCGGTGCACCTGCCCAGGCCCGGCTGCTCGCGCCGGGGACCGGGACCCGCACTGCGCCCCGAGGTGCGACTGGGGACCGGGGGGCCTGCCTGCGACACCGGGCCCGGGGGGGGGGGGACCCCTGAGCGGACCCCATAGGCACACGGGGAGTGAGTGATAAGTGTCCGGCCCCGCCGCCGGGGCCCCCATTCAGTCCTCACCGACATCTGAGTTCTGCCCTCTCGAACTCCACAGCTTTGTGGCTTCTCAGTTCTAAACCCGGTGAAACCTTTTCTGCCCTCCCCCAAGGTCAGACGACCGACCCCTGCCCTCTTTCCTTTCTGATGACCGCTCCTGGCTTCCAGGACGCTCGCCCCGGTTCCCGCCCCCGCCTCAGGTGCTTCCACCTGGGGTCCGCCCCCTGCACCAGACCTCGGGACGGCCAGGTGCACGCCCGAGCCCTCTCCTGTCCCCCTGGCCTTCGGGGGATATCATCAGTCAGCTTCAGAATCCTGGCGTGAAAGACCAGCGACGGGCCCGTGACAAGTTTCTCTCTCTAGTGGCACTCATTGGGTGACAGGGGCCGGTGGTGGTGTTTTATCCTCGTCTCTCTGCTTCTATGTATGTTCCACGTTTCCTATTGAAATGTTTGAAAACGATTTCTATCGCTCGCCCAAGTCTCATTGGTCCCTCAGGCTCTGGCGTTCCTCGCATACCTCTGCAGCATCTCAGACCAGATGCAGTGGAAATAGATATCTTGCTTTTCCTGCCCGTAGCCTCCGTCGGTCAGAGCATCAGGTGCTTAAGGCAGGAATGGAAGTTAAGCTCTACTTCTCCACACCAAAAGTGTCAGAAAGCCGAGTTATACTGCTGTAAATATATCTAAACTCCTGTGTTATCTATCCCCCACTCCCCCCCACACACACACACATATACCTTTGTCCCGCCACTCAAATCTAAGTCCCCCTCACCTGTTCCCACTCACCCTTACTCTCTCCCCCACCCCCACAAGAGTTTCTTCCTCCTGGCTGCTCAGAGAAAACCCAGACTCCTCCACACGACTGTCGCTCCCTCCCTCACCCACAGGGCCATCCAAAGACATGGAGCCTGCAAGGAGACCCGAGTCTATAATGGGCTATAGTCATTTCCTTGGGCGACTTTTCTGAGGAAAAACGTTGCGAACGTTTCGCTTTTATTTTTACAGCGTTAGGAATGGTGCCGCCTCCTGAAAACGTCAGAATGAATTCAGTTAATTTTCAGAACATTCTACAATGGGAGCCGCCTGCTTTTCCCAAAGGGGGTCTGACTTTCACAGCTCAGTACCTAAGGTGAGTGGAAAGGGCTCTTGGCAGGAACGTGTCTGAGGAGGGTGGCCCTGGGCTGGTCACTGGGCTGGGCCACAGGAGAAAATCTGACCGCTGTCCCTCATGTGACCATGACAGCCCAAGAGGAAGCTTCCTGCTGGCCTTTTTCTTTCTGTCTGGGAAATTCTTGTGAAAGCCCTTATCTCTGAAAACAGATAGGTTAGATTCTTTTTACTGTTTTCTCTTGACTGTTCGTGGTTTGGCAATCCCAGGGACAATGGTAGATAGAGACATTTTATCATCCGGAATGGATGTTATCGGCCACAGTGGTAGCCCACTACCAAGCAAACGTATCGGGTGTGTCACGATTAATGTTTCTTAAGAGAACACTACCGTCGACAGCATGTCCAGTTATTCGAGTCGTATTGCCGGAAATCAGCAATATACAGGTGGAAGCCATTGAAGAAAATTGAGGTATGCCAGGTCATGAGGGTCCTTGCCATCTTCACCACCCACCCCCTCCAACAGATTATAACAGTGTGCCCCCATGCTGTGGGGCACAGGTAATTTGCATAGTGGTGCCCAGTCCACGGCTGTGTACTGACATTGAAGGTAAGACAGCTCCTGGCCACTAAACGTTCTATTCTCTGAAAAGGTCAGCTTACGAAGGAAGTTTTGAGTGACACCCAAGACAATTATCTCAGTGGTACTCTGACCTCCCAGTACCTGCCCTTCCTGTTGGTTTTTCTCTATGCCAGCCCTCTCTTAGCAACGTGCCACCATAGGCTGGACTGCAGGTGACGCATCTTTATGCCAGGTGCAAACAACAGCAGGAGGTCACCTGCTTCAAGTGTGACTCAGAAACATGCAGAGGTGATTCCTTCAGTGGAGCGGGAGGAAACATGGACCCCAGATTCTATTAATCTCATCGAGCTTTCGTGTTTACAAATATATCCAAGACCTTAGAGAAGTTAGAGAAGTAGAGAGATGAATAAGATAATCCTTGCTTCCCTTTTTTTTTTTTTTTTTGACATTCAATATTATTTTATATTCGTTCCAGGTGTATAGCATAGTAGTCAGACGTTCAGATTATTTCCAAAGTGATTCCCAGTCCTTGTTTACTTTTATTTTTAACTTCTTAGTTTCAAATAATTCCAAGATAACAGAGCATTTCAAAATTTCAAGTACAATACAAAGAACTTCCTAATAGCCTGTATCCAAATTCACCAATTGGTAAGGTGAATTTACCACATTTTCCCTCTCTCATGCCTCGTGCCCTTGGCCCCTTAGCATTTCCCTGTGTACTTCATAAGAGCAAGGATCACCTTTTACATCGCCACAGTAATCACAATTGGCAGCTGTAACATTCATACAATACCACCATCTAACCTACAGTCCATATTCCACTTTTGTCGGTTTTCCCAAGGACTTAAGAAGGAGTCATCCTGTGACTTATTTTTTTTCCTGCAGTGTATTATTTTCTAGCACTGAGTGGTTTTATCATTTTACCTCTGTTTTTTCCTACTCAGTCTCGATTGCTCTAGAGAGTTCACTGTGGAAAATGAACTTCTCTCTCTCTCTGTCTCTCCCCACTGTAGTTTATTTTTTATTGTTCTGTCCTTTGGCCTTGTGGTAGAGATGTTTGGTTTAGGGCATCTGTCTTTTAGCTGAGCGTTCCCGGTGACTTTCCAGGAACCCAGAGTTGATGCCTGGGTTGCAGGTGTCCTCAGCGTGGAAATACAGACCGAGTGTGACATGCACCAGGGACAAAAGAGCATGTGCTGGATGTGTCCTTGGGAAAGAAATTTGAACCTGAAAAATCCAATTACTCCTCCATGGCTCCTCTTCCATGGTTCTGTTAAAGATTTGTCTAGAAATTTAGCCTGGGGGCAATAAAAAGAAAAAAAAAAGAATTATACAAATAGGAAAAAAAAATTAAAAACAACAAAGAAAAAGAATTTAGCCCGAGCGATTGCATGGCACAAGCTCTCTCATATATGTGCAGTGGATAGGGGTGACCGGAGAAGGGGCATTGGTGGTTTTAAGATGGAAACGTTTTTAAAAATTAGATGTAAATATGGGGAATGGGTCACATTACCTGTATAATGAGGAGAAAAATATTTTTAAATGCGTTAAAACTGGGCTAGGGAAAGAGGAGTTACTGCAGAGTGTTAGTTTACTTTTGAAATACTCTGGGTTCCAGCCAGTTGCTGCCTTTAGTTTAAATGAAAGAAATGGCTACCCGTGAGAAAACTCCCCTGATGAAATGACCCCTGGATTTTTCCAGATGGCGGGACGTTAGGGCTGTTAGGCAGCCATGAAGAGCTGGCTGATCGGCGAAATGTTTGTGGTATATTACGTGAGAAGAGCAGATTGTAAAATAGTATGAGCCCAATCATCTCTATCCCCTTTGTGCAGGAGACTGTTCTAGATTTTGCTAAGCGTGTGGGGAGGTGCAGTGTGGAGCCGGAGATGTGGGCTCGGGCCTGAGTTCGGACGGGCAAGTCTCTTAGGGTCTCCATGCCTGAGCTTCGTCTGTAAAGCAAGACCAATTAAACACTGAGCGCTAAGCCTGACACCTCAGTGCTCCACGAGTGTCAGCGTTTAATATTTTTATCACCGTCACTTTTGTTGTCACCTCAAAGGGCAGCTAAATTGGCTCTGACACCAAGACAAGAGGGTCTTGGATGCAGAAACCAATCAGACAAAATTTTTTTGCAAGACAGAAGCCTGTGTTTTCTTGGGTCAGGTTGGAGCTAATTACCTCTTCAGGCTGTTGTGAGGTTAGGTTACCCACATCTGGTGGATGTCCCCAAACATCCCTTTTCTTCTTGCACTTCATGTTTCTGCCACCCTCTGTTCAGTGATGGGTTCCAGGGCTAGAGATCTGAGGTCGACAAGTGGTTTTATAATTTTTCTAGAGTAATTGCAACAATAGTCACGTGTAGGGCAATAATATACTTATTTTGGTTAATCTGTGCCTATTAATATTGCATAAATCGTGCTTTCTTGGTCACTATGTTGACCGTTTGACCCCTTTTTGGATCAGCATGTGTTCATGAGGATATGAAAGTCTCTGAGACATTTCTCTTGTGGAGATAGACACTTCTTGACGTTAAACCCAGGTTTTGCCCCCAAATTGTTTGACCATGGAACAGCTTATTTTCGAAACATCTTGCGATAGATATCTCAAGGATCATTAAGATCCCACGGAGCACAATTTGGAAAATATTCATAAAGGCTGCATACTCTCCATCACAATTGACGATGAAGAATCTGCTTTATTTTTCTCTCATTGTCCTCCATTGTCCTTGGGTAGCAGGGACAATAAAGCACCCGTCAGAGAGACTGGAGTGAGAACTCGCAGGGTTTTTCTTTCCTTGGTTCCGCAGCTACAGGAAATTCCAGGACATGTGCACAAGTACTACCCTGACGGAATGTGATTTCTCAAGTCTTTCCAAGTACGGCGACCACACCTTGCGAGTCAGGGCCGAACTGGCAGAGGAGCACTCAGACTGGGTGAACGTCACCTTCTCTCCCGTGGACGACAGTGAGTCGCCTCGTTTTCCATTTCCTTGTCACGTCACATTCTCACTTTAGCTCTTGCCACGTTGGTTGGCCCGTCCGCAGTGCCCTCAAAGCGGATGGCCTCGTATGAGGGGCATAAGGCATGTGTAGTAAAGGGGGCTGTGGCCTTACAGAAGTTCACAGGAGAGACAGGGCAGGAAAGACATAAAGTCATAAGATGATTAAAGATAAAGATAAATGTAATCACGGTAATGCTCTGAGGGTGAGAAGGAGCGGGGCCCGTGCCGTTTGTGAGAACTGGAATGATGAGCGGACGGTTGCGTGTGGCCTCCCTGCGGGGGTCCGTTCTGAGGAGCCCATCTTTAGGCGAACGTCATGGAGTGCGCTTACACAGACCCAGATGGCTTAGACGACAGCCCTACGACAGCCCTGAGCCCTGCGGCGTAGCCTGTTGCTCCCAGGCGACAAGCCTGTCCAGCATGTTACTGTTTGCATACATTAGGCAGTCGTAGCACAGTGAAATGTATGTCTATCTAAACATAGACAAGGTACAGTAAAGCTGCCATGAATGCAAGGCATGCTGGGTGACTCAGTGAGTGAGTGCGGAGTGACGGTGGAGGCTAAGCAATGACTGGCCACTACTGTAGACTTTATCAACACTGTACACTTCGTCTATAAAAAGAACACTAGGTGAAATCAAGCCCAAGGGAAAATGATGCAATGAGGAGGCCCGGTCAACACGAGATGTGCAGTATGCTGCCGCTGGTGTGACAGGGCACGCCGTGTTACAGCTGACATTTTTTTTCTTTAGCAATAGAAACAGCGCACTCGAAAATAACAGTAAAATCTAGAGCATAGTAAATACATAGACCAGGAACATGGTCATTTGTTATCATTATCAAATTTTACCTCCTGGACATAATTATGAGTGCTAGACTCCTGTACAGCTGGCAGCTCAGAAGGTTTGTTTATACCAGCATCACCACAACTACATGAGTGACGCGCTGCTCTATGACATTATGATGGCTAGGACGTCACTAGGCCGTAGAAAATTTTGACTCCATTAAAATCTTTTGGGACCACCGTCATACATGCGGTCTGTCTATCGTTGACCAAAGTGTCGTTATGTGGTGCATTGACTGTAGTGCACTTTTTTGGAGGAAGTCAGTTTGGAATTACGGCTTAAAGAAATTTGACAGGATAGGCAGAAGAATAAAGGTATTGGAGGCAGGCGTGGAGACAGGAAGACCAAGTACAGACAGCCAGCTTGCCCGGGATGAAGGATGGGAAGGATGGATCCAGTTAATGGCAGATGCGTTGAGTCAGGCTGGCTGGTAAGCATCCAAAAAAAAAAAAAAATCTTCCCAGATTAGATCCGGAGGGTCACAGGGGCCCACCAGGGGTCATGAGATGAGCATAACTAGAACATCAGGAATTGAAAACTAATTAATTCACTGTATCACCATTGAGAGTAAGAGGATAAAGGGTTACAAGAACCTCATTAACAAAATTCAAGTGCAGCCTTCCAAGGAGTAGAGAGAAGCATTAGAGAGATTGTCTCTATGTGTGGAGGGTCCTTCATACCGCCCCCCTGCTCTGGGCTCCAGTGGCTCCCACAATTTCACCCACCCTGGTAGGGAATGCAGACAAGATGCCCTTCTGCCCTTTCCCAATTCTGGTCCAGGCTTGGGGGAAAAAAAAAAAAAAACTCTTATTTCTGGAGTCATAAGTTAACAAAGTTATAGCTTTTATAAAGGCATCTTTATTAAAACTAAGAGAAAGTGACCATGAAGAAATACAAACAGCTTAACAATAGTCAGGTCTCCAAAACACAGTACAGGCTTCTGTTACTGTAATTGCTAACTGAGTTACTAGGTCCTGACTATTTTGGAAGTTCCCTTTAGAATGATACAAAACAGATAAGCAGCTTTGCCCAAGGTCACACAGGTGAAGAGTGGCTGAACAAGGATTCACAGCCAGGCTCCTGTGTCCACACTCTCATAAACACTTGCCTTATCTTGGATATTTGCCTCTTGAAGTTTATATGGTAGGAAAATGCTTCAAGATACCGTGTGGAACCTATATGTACTTGCTTTGCAAAAATATGATAGTTTTTTTTTAATTATTACTTGCTGTTCAGCTACCAGATTAGAAGCAGGGTAGAATGCAAGAAGCAGGCCCATTAGCAGCCCCCCTCCCCTGCTCACCAAAAAAAAAAAAAATAACAGTAACTAGAGAAGAATACAGGATATAACTCACACAGTACTGTTGCCTGGTTTTATTATTCATTTATTATTCATTCTACAGTTACTGTTGAGCACCTACTGTGTGCCAGGCACATTCTTAGCGCTGAAGCGACAACAGTGAACAAGACAAAAATCTCTGCCCTTGTGGAGTATACATTCTAATGGGGAAGACATATTCTATGACAGATAGTGACTGTGGCTCTCAAGAAAACAAAGCAAGGTACCCAGTCAGGAAGTGATGGGAGCTGCTCTTTACATAGGATGGTACGAGACAGTCTCTCTGAGGAGGTGGCATTTGAGCTGAGACCCATGAATGAAGTGAAGGGGCCAGCCACAGGAAGATCTAGTAAAGGAGCACTTGGAAGGGAACAGCTTCAGACTTTGTTGGAAAATATAGGGTTAATTATATATGTCAACCACTAAAACTAATAGAAATACCAACCCAACAAAGGAAATAAGGAAAATTCAATCTAATGGAAAGAAAAAAAGAGAAGAGGAATAAGCCAGAAAGGGGGGCGGTGGGCAGTGGGGGGAAGCAGCCTTTACAGAAAACACAAAATAATGTACTTAGAATAATTTCAAATATATGAGAAATCACAGTAAATATAAATGGATTAAAATGATTAATAAAAGCAAATATTATCAGATTTATTTTTTTAAGAAACAGACTCCAACTAGCCCTCTTTACCCATGTCAATCAAATCCACAGTGTTAGTATTGTCAGATTACCTCGGTAGACCCTCCGGTCGGCACAGTTATGAAAAGTAAACGTTGATGTTTTTAAAATGCGGTTTTTGATTGTCATTTTGTTTTGTTCTTCTACTTAGCCATTATCGGACCTCCTGGAATGCACGTAGAAGCGCTCGCTACTTCTTTACATATACGTTTCTTAGCCCCCAAAATTGAGAAGGAGCATGAAACGTGGACCATGAAGAATATTTATAACTCATGGGCTTATAATGTGCAGTATTGGAAGAATGGCTCTGATGAAAAGGTACGCCTGGAAAATCGTGTGTCTCTCAGGTTCAGGCTCCCTGTTCTTTGCTCAGTGTTGGTCTGAGGCCATTGCAGTGGAGAGAGGAGGCTAGTTGGCCATCAAGTCAGGGTCTTGCAAGGTGGCAATGCCTCAAGGTCCAGAGAATCTAAGGCCTGGTCCTCTGAGTAAGCAAATTCCCAGCCCGAGGGGTGACCAGCATCTCCAGCTCACACGGAAGGGAAATTCACAGAGCAGACTTTCAGGGTGCTTTCTTCCTCTAAAGGGAAGTTGCAGAAGAAGGCAGAGCTGACTCAGCAGTTGGCTGGCGGAACTTACAGTCGGCTGAATCACGTGATCAGCTGAGCGACAACTGTTTCGTGGCACAAACCTTGTGCCACACATACACCGCAGGACAGTCAGGCCCGTGGTCACGCAGCCCCACCCTGGACGCTGGATGAACAGTGTCACATTTTGCCTGGTAGAGCCTACTTTTCTCCATTGTTTTTCTCCTTTTCAAGGGACAGTTCCTTTACAAACAAGGGCTAGGAGTAGAAAGACCTGGTCGGAATGTTGCCCCCGCCACTGTGTGACTCAGCTTCCTCATGTCTGCAAAATGGGAATAAGAACCCACTTCATTAACAAGGTGGGGAATAATAACCTATGTCATAGGCTTGTTAGGGAATTTAGTGACATAATGAAAAAAATAAACTTGTCCCATTGCCTGACCAGTGTATGGTCAATATACAGCAGATTCCTGTCCCCAAATGTAGACATCTCAATCAGGTTTTGTTCCCATCCTTAATGCTTCCCCGCTGAATGCCATTTGTGGTCCTAAAGTGACTTTCATATGTGTAATGTAAGTTAAGTTACATATGTGCTATCTCTTCTACATTAAATATTGATTTTTATCACTCAATTCTCAAGAGCTTGGGAAGAAAGGGTCACTCATGAATTTCGTCTTAGGAAAGATATAATTAAATGTATATGTACTTACCGCATAGTCCAAAACAATGTAAAGTTAACGTTTCCAAACCCAGAAAGTGCTCTATTAAATGGTGTAAGAGATCTTCCTTCTTCACAGAATAGACGATTTTGCTTAGAGTCAAGACCTCAGGAGATGTGCGCCTCGAAAGCAGTACAGAAGAGTGTGTTTTATGGTCACTTACCAAATGCAGGTGTCTCTGCTAAGCTGTGGAATGTGAAAATCAGACAAGACTGACCCACCCACTCAAGGAGTTAGCAGCATACTTTAATGAAGGATCAGATTCCATAGTTCCCATGCCCGAGTGCCTCCTGCACCAAGCATGAAATGCAGAACCCAGCGTACCGTGAGCTTCTTATCTAGAACGTGCCCACAGACCAGGCATCCAGTTACACATTTGTCCTGTCACTCAGCCTGTTGAAGACTTTGGTGCGACAAGCCGCATGTTGGAAAGGCTGGCTGCTCCCCAGTTCTTCCCTGCAGTGTCACCATTACCAGTTTATATGTGCTATCAACCCCAAATTCATATGTTGAAATCTGATCCCTAATGTGATGGCGTTAGGAGGTGGGGCCTTTGGGGGGTGATTAGGTCATGAGGGTGGAGCCCTCGTGAATGAGATTCCCGCCTTTATAAAAGAGACCCCCAGAGAGCTCCTTCACTCCTTCCTCCAGGCGAGGGCTCAGCGAAAAGAGGCCATTGATGAATCAGGAAGTGGGTCATCACCAAACACCAGATCTGCCGATATTGATATCGTGATCTGGGACTTCCAACCTCCCCTACTGTGAGAAATAAATGTCGTGTATAAGCCACCAAGCCTGTGGTATTCTGCTACAGCGGCCAAAAGGAACAAGACAACATGGTTGCCTTTTAGAATGCAAAACCAGAGGTTTCCCAGAGAGAAGGAAGGCTGGAAAAAGCAATCAGAGAGCCCTAGCACAGATCCCCACACATCTGGGCTACTGTTTTCCCTGCCTGCTACTTATAGCTACTGAGTTTAGTCTTTGAAGAAAGAGCATTGGCAGGTTTTAGAGGTATGGATTTCTAGAGATGAAAGCCAGGATTTTTTGGTTTTATTTTTGTTTTTAATTATAAAAAGTTATTTCATACTGTTCATATATTCATTTGGTATTAATCTACTTCTTGCCCTCATTGAACTTATCTTCTCATACAATGAAAGAATATAGACAAAATGTCAACAGACCCAACCCCCAAAGAAAAATAACCAATTACTAAAGTAAAAAAAAAAAGGTCTGTGCTCACTTACTCCTGATGTCCCTATTCCTATAACAAATAGGACCCTTCTAGAAGGGCATTATAACCGTGATGGAAATACAAGTAGTATAAACTCCTAATTCCTTTTATTTTGCTAGAAACTAGTTTGCATTCTCAACTTCAAAAATATGTCATCAGTTATGATATCTTATATTCAGATTAAACTAAGATGAGTCCGGCTGTGGTGTGTGCCCTCAAGGTAAGTGGTCCACTGGGGGCACCCCAGGTGCACAGGTGGTAAAGTGATTGAGAGGAGATCGCAAGGCAGTCAGGGTCAGAAGCGTCCTCTTGACTTAGAAAGAGAAGCGCATTGAGTCTTAACTGTAGATTACCAGTGTATTAGTCAGCTTGGGCAACCACTGTAACCAAGTACCACAGCTGATTGACTTAAACAACAGAATGTGTTGTCACATGCTTCTGGAGGCCGAGGTTGGAGATCACGGTGAGGGCAGGGTTGGTCCCTTCTGAGGTTGTGAGGGCTGATTTGTTCCAGACCTCTCTCTCAGCTTGTGGTTGCTGGCCATCTGTGGTTCCTTGGCTCACAGACACATCACCCGGATCTCTGCCTACATCTTTACATGGCATTCTTCCCGTGTGTGTGTGTCTTTGTCCAGACTTTCTCTTCTTATAAGGACGCCAGTCATGCTGGATCGGGGCCAGCCCTAATGACCTCATTTTAACTTACTTATCTCTGTAAGGACCCGATCTTCAACTAAATCACTCTCTAAGGTACTAGGAGTTCGACTTCTCATATAAATTTTGAGGGAGACACGGTTCAACCCACATAGTTCATCTTTTTTAAAAAACGAAGTGGCATGGTTTTTATGTCATCTAAACTAGAGAATTCAAGAAATGAGATCATTTGTCAGCATCACTGTCAGCCCTGGCCCTGTCTCTTAGAATGGGACCCCTGAAATGAACTGGGAGATGCATCTGATTCCTTTGTCTTCCTATTTTGAGCCTGAAGTAAAGATTATACTGATAAGTGTGTGTGGGTGGGTGGGTGGGTGGGGGAAGATGGTGTCCCTTCCTTGCTGAGGCGTGATCTTATTTTTATCTTCATTACTAGATTCTAGTTACTTGTCAATATGACTTTGAGGTCCTCAGAAATCTCGAGCCGTGGACAACTTACTGCGTTCAAGTTCGAGGATTTCTTCCCGATCGGAACAAAACCGGGGAATGGAGCGAGCCTGTCTGTGAGCAAACCATCAATGACGGTGAGTCTCCAGATGCACCGTTTGTAATCCTCCTCCTCCTCCGAGCATCCTAAACAGGTTTGTAGACCCCTCCCCCGAGTATGAGGATGGGGAGGCTCCCCGGACCTCAGCGCGCCCAGCTCGGACTCCCTCCCAGCTCGGCCTCCCTCCCAGGTCAGCCCCTACTGATGAGCGAGCACCTGGTGGGGGTCACGTTCACTCTGAGACTGAAGGGATTGATGGAAACTTCCGCCCAGGGCACGAAGGTCCACCTCTGTGCGCCCACCCCCGCTGTGCTCATTCTGTGCTCTCATGCTCCCTAAAGCAAGGCTTATCAGCCCTCCCGAGACCACCCAGCAAAGGTCAAGGCCTGTCACAGCCCACAAAAGAAGGCTCTCCTTCTCCAGTCCCTCAGGCACGTGACAGGAAAGGAGCGTCAAGAAATCCTGTCGCTCCTCAGCGAACCCCACTTGTTTCAGGGTCCATCGTAAAACAGAGTGTCAGGCCCTCAACACGGTCCTCTGCATGCGAAGGCTCACAGTGTCTAGCCGAGTGCTGCCACACTCGGTGTTTCTTAAGAAAAAAACCAAGAGGAAGGAAGGGAAGGAGGAAAAGAGAGAGAGGGCGGAGGATACTGGTGGGCCTGAAGACTGTGACCATTTCAGACGCTTTGCAGTTGCATCCAAGGTGATAAAACCCATGGCCTAGATGTCTACACACAAACGACAGGCCTTTTTATTATTTAAAGACATGTCGAGAGGCTCGGCCAACTCAGATCGTGGAAGGATGAATCCATACAGGTCCACTTTTAGCCGTTTTCATTCCCAGAGGCCCTTCTGGGCGTGAGGCACGGGGCCAGGGGGCCAGAGACGTACAGAGGAAAGTCCCCCAGAATTCCCTCCGGGGAGAGAGCAGAGCATTCCCGCTCCCGTGTCTCCGTGCAGGTCTGAGGAAGCCACAGTGCTGCGTTCGCTTTGGTTCACCATTCCGGCTTATCACGCTCTCCTTGAATGTGGGTTTTTGTC
Source organism: Macroglossus sobrinus (assembly GCA_004027375.1). Classification (NCBI taxonomy): domain Eukaryota; kingdom Metazoa; phylum Chordata; class Mammalia; order Chiroptera; family Pteropodidae; genus Macroglossus; species Macroglossus sobrinus. The sequence continues at coordinate 17,147 of PVKZ01005687.1, forward strand.
ATTGAACATATTTCTCGCCCAGTTTTACTCTGTCTCATCTGATCGGCAGAGAAGAGCTTCAGGATCCTTACCCCGCCTGTTGTTTAAACCGTCGGCGTGTTCCAGAACCCCACTTCCTTTACCCTGCTCACCCACGTGCTCACTGGTCCCCAGTCCTTCTGAATATAGTGTACTGTCACATACGCTGTTTTGTTTTACTGTCTACAAAGTCCTTGTGAGCGACCTTGGCAATTATCAGCTGAAATCGACAGCACCAAGGTGCTGCCTTGCCCCAGCTGTGTCCCGTGAGCATCTAGCATCTCAGAGTAAGAGCCCTGCCATCGGGTACGCTGGAAATGATGGCACACTGTGCAAAGTTGCCCTGTATGTTAGCGTTTTTAGCGTATTTCATCTTGGAACACAAGCGTGGAGGATTCACATTCTAAGGAGCACAGCTTAGGAAAAACTAGCCCGTAAGATCACGATGTATCCACAAGGAACCCGGTCTCAAAAAGGAAAGGCAGCCACTCGGAGTTAATTTCTTCTCGGTACCCTAATGTTGTTATCATTTTGGGTTATCATCCTTGTCTTTGTGAAGGGTATGTAATTAACCATGTAATTATCCGTTCCAGAATATTTGAATTTTTTCTGGAGATCAGCATCAAGCTTCCTGGCCTGTAGTATCCTGAATTTTTTTTTTTCTCTCCTCTTTTGTAAATGCACAAATTATTTGCCTGAATCCAGGATTCTTTCACCCCTTCCAGGTCTGTGATCTCTGCATTGTCATCCAGGGCTACTCTGTGATGATACTGGTCAGTTTTCTCAGGACTGCAAAGCCACATGGAAGCTAAAAGTCTTGCTGTCTCTCTGGAGGGAATTCCCTTATCATTCTTTTTCTGTAGCCCCCGAGTCCTCTGTAGGGGTCAGAGGCTGTGTGGACCCGCCAGTGTGCCTCCTTCCATGGTCTGAGCTGGCTGAGCCTCTCAACAGCACCTTTAAGTAACAAAAAGTCTGTATTTTGTGCACCACAAGTTGTTTCCACAGACCCTCTCTCTCGTGTTATTCCTCTCATGAATGAATCATTTGTGCGTGAACCAGAATTCTGTACCTTGGGAGTCATCCCTCCCCCTCCCCCATTCGACTTGAATCGCCAGCATCCCCCGCCTCGGAGCCAACCTTTCCTCTAAACACTTGCCGTCTGCCTTCCCAAAGCCTTGGGCCCAGACCCTATTGTCCCCGCATCCTGCCCTTGCCTGCCATGAAGCCCAGCATAATGTGTGACATGGGGGCAGGTCCTGAACCACGCTGAGCCTCAGCCGCCTCTTCTGCAGAATGGGGCGAATGAAGTGTTGCCGCCGAGCGTGGGGGTTGGGAAGATTCGGGGTACCCGGCAGAGGGTGATTGATCCCTCAGTTCCTGTTAGATATTATTACTGTTATCGATAACGATGTTATGAAAATCACATCGTTAAGTCTTCCTAAAGGGTCATACCATGAAATGTGGCATGAGGCATACAATTTGACCAAAAAAGAAAACTTTTCTACTATTCCGTGATTATAAAGGATCACCCTTTAAGTGACAAAACCCAGACGTTTTATAAAAGAAAAGGATGACCTATTGAAAACCGGCTTTTGTCAAACGCCTTTTAGGTTTGTTTGAAACAGCAATCCCATTTAATCTTCAAAATGCATGTTCAGTGAGAGCACTCTAAGGCAGATGGCAAGTGTTTAGAGAGGATGGGTCCGAGGCGGGGGATGCTTTTACAGGCTGGAAAAGGAAGGTTCAGGGAGGTGAAGTGACTTGCCCAAAGTCGCTCAGCTAGTGCATGACAGAACACGGGTCAGTCTAGGCCCAGGTTATTGTCCCTGTGATGTGCTCCCTGCAGATGGACTCCATAGATGAGCACAGGCACGGTGTCCCTGCAGGTAAAGCAGAGAAAGGTGGTGTCCCTGACGCCATGGCCGCAGGAACCAAGGCAGGTTAGAAGGCTTTGTGCAGAGGCTGTTGATTGACAGATCCTCTCAGGATGCACAGCCTGTGCAAAGCGAGTCCTCGCTCTCTGCCCCTCTTCTCCCTCGGGGTAAGTCCCAAAAGCACCCTTTGGATTGTGTCACCATCAACCAGGTGTGCCTGTCTTTGTCTAAGATGCTGAGATGTCCTGGCTGGGGACTCAAGGAGAGCCAGGTGCTGCCATCCAGAGCCTCATGGCCCTGTCATCATCAGGGCCAGGGTGGGCTCAGCAGTTGGTGTTTCATCTATGCATAATGGGTGATTCTGATGCATAATGGGTGATTCTGAGGCACAATGAGTGATGATTCAGATGCACAATGAGTGATTCTGAGGCATTGCCAAATTAGAGAGCTATTGAAATAGTACAAGGAAGGACAGATGGATGTATATAGGATCCTGAAGCTATCTCAAGAGCTGGCATGTCAGATCTCCTATTGTCTGCTAGGGGCTGAGCCTGGGGGCCACTCCAGCCAGCTCACTCATCCCATGACTTTGCATTCACCAAGAAAACACATACTTGGCTTTGACCATGTTGCAAGTGTGGGTTCCAAGGCAGCACGCCTGGATTCTAGTAAACGAAACAAGACTTCACTGGGGAACTGGAATAGGAGTTCTCTTAACTCAGCACTGCCAGAGAGAATTAAAACCCGGGAAAGGGAAGAAGGCAGTCAGAGAGAAGATCAGGCATTTTCCTCCAGGCTCTTTCCCGTTACAGATGCTGTATTTACTCATCAGCTATTTAAGGAGTATCTGTGAGCCACACTGTGTTGAGTGCTGGGAGAGGCCAGCCAGTGATTGCAGTCAAAACAGCTCCAGGGCTATTTGCCACGTCAGAGTTCTTTGACATGTCCTGTGTAAGCAGTGATTGCCATTTCCCCCCACATATGGTCCCCTTAAAATGACTTGCTCTTAAAGGGCAGGATTTGTTCTCTTGGCCTCTCTCAGCACCAGATGCTTTGGGTTTTGATCCCAAGGGTGATGCCGATTGCCGGGGGTGGGACATAGGGAGGTTAGGTGGCCAGGGACGCCAGAAAAGAGGGAGCTAAGACCACGAACAACCAGAGTGACCCCTGGACACTGTCAAAGATAAAAGTGGACATACGTTAAAGGGGTAACGGCATTTCATTTAGTTAGGGCTTCAAAGGGGAGAGAGCTGACTGGCTATTTCAAAGGAAGAATGAGGGAAGGGAAGGACCAAGCTCAGAGTCAGGGATGGGAGGAAGCAGGTGAGAGAGCAGGTCCCTGGTAGTGCAGGCAGGTAGGCCCCTCTGTGTCTAATGCTAACGGGCACTTACCAAATCCGGCTTCTGCTGTCCCACAGAGACTGGGAGACAGGGCGCGCCTTCCCGGTTACATGTTAGAGGGACGGCTTTCAGGCCCTTGAGAAAGAGGCTCTGGGCTGTAGGAGATGCGTACACATCTCAGAGCAACAGAGAGAGGATTCACCGCTTCTTACAGTAAATGCTCTAAGAAGGGAAGGTCAGGTGGTGGTAGAGCAGATAGATAGTGAGTTCTTTTGGCAGCCTTGAGCTTTTCCAGGCGGGAACTCTGGAAGGCGCACCATGGCCTAAGGCTGCTAGAAACCACGCAGGAGTTGGGGGCGGGGGGCGGTTTCTGAGTGCAGGGGTGTGGATGGAGTCATCTGTGCTGAGAGCTTTAGCGGTTCATGTGTTTAGTGGTTCATGAGGCCCTGGGACCCGGGGGACCCCGTTTTCTGCTCCCAGGCAGAGGAGGTTTATGCAGAACAAGTACCCCGTGAGTAGGGAAAGTGGATCAGAGTTCTTGCTCACTGTTCTTGTTTGTGTAGACCAGCCATCATGCCAGAAACCAAACTTGGAAGAAACTCAGAAAGGGCTGACACTGGTCGGAGACCTCTGCCCCTGCCCCGCCCCCCCACTGAGACAGCCGCTGTGTTCCCTTGGTGCCTTCTGAGATGAACACGTGGGCCCAGTTTTCAGGGACCGCCACGGGGTCGTGATGGCACAAACAGCGTGACGGTCGCTGCCGCCCAGTATGTGGGCGACAGGACTGTAACGCGCCCCACCCTCCCCCGCAGACACAGCCCCCTCCTGGATCGTGGTGGCCATCATCCTCACAGCCTCCGTGTGCGTGGCCTGCCTGCTCCTCCTCGGCTGCTTCGCCCTGACGTGGTGCATTTACAAGAAGACCAAGTATGCTTTAGCCCGTGGGAACAAACTTCCACAGCACCTGAAGGAGGTGAGCGGTGGGGTGGGGCGGGGCGGGGCCCGCTGTAGGTCACGACCCCGGGCTGGGGCAGTTGTCCCGTCTCAGTTCAGGCTGGCGTGTTTTCATCTGTTCCCTGGTGCCGTTTCTGATACATCTGTGGTCACAGAACAGCCCTAACGGAGTTGGTGGGGGTTTGTTCCAGAAGCTCTCCCTCCAATCTGGACACTGTTCCCTCCCCGATCTTCCTTCTCTAAAGCACCAGCTCCTCAGGGAGCAAAGGTGACACGATGGTTCTGGGACAGGAAGAGAAAAAGCAGAACTCAGAGGCGAAAGGCGGAGAAAGAGGAAGCGCTACCCCAAGTGCCAGGAAGCAGCCGGGGGGAGGGGCAGGAGGAGGGACAAGTGTGTTTTCAGTTGGGAGGTACCTGAGAGCGATGGCTATAATGGGACGTGTATCCCAGACTCGAGGACAGCCATGTTTAGAGGGTCCAGAAACAAGAAAGGCTGTGTCCGGGTGGAGACCGTCCCACTGCGGAGGCCCCCAGAAGTGGAAGGCTGGGAGGACACGCTTCAGAACGGAAGCTCGCCACGCCCAGCCATCGGAGGCCTTCTCTGTGGCCTCCCTGCCCAGGACACAGACTCGAGGATGGAGATTTGCATGAGTGGGGCAATACCCTGGGGAATGATACCTCACAGGGTGTGGGGCAGCGGGACTGTGGAGGGGCAGAGAGGCTGAGCTGGGGTGCAGTCACAGGAAGTCGAGTGGGACAGGGGCCACCCCCACTGCGGCTCAGTTGGTCTCAGGAGCACAACGCACACTCGTGGTCTCGCTGCTCTGCTGTCCCTGCTGCAGGCCCCTCTCCTGTGACTCGCCGCGGCTGACCCCATCAGGCCACCTGGGCTCTGTGATGGCTGCTGCACTCGGAATTGGGCGGGGGGAGGGATGTCAAAGGCCCACCGTTCATAACAGCAGCCTTTCTCCTGACGAGCAGTGTGGTCACTCTCTTCCTTTCTTGGCACGAGGGGCCTGGCCTGAGGAGGTGGTCGCATAGCTTCACGTCTCATGGGGCCCCTACTTTGTCCCCTCTGGGAACCCTCCCGACCAGAGGTCAGCAAAGATTTTTTTATCGGGCCAAATCGCAAACAATTTAGGCTTTGCGGGCCAAGAGGCCAAATTGAGATATTACACTGATAACGTCTATAACCACTTAAATGTAGCCATTCAAAACTCTGAAACCATTCTTAACTTGTGGGGTCTCGATCTGGCCATGGTTTGCTGACCCCTGCTGTAAATGCACACACCCTAAAATTGCACATCCAGGGGACACCAGGCGGGTCACTGGGCCCGATGTGCGCAGGGCCATGCCTCCCTCCATCCCTCTCCCCGTCCCCAGCCCCCGCCAGGTGGAGGGCAGTCTCCCCGCCCAGGCCAGCGTTCGGGGTTGGGGCTGCAGCAGGCCTTCGTTGGTTTGTGCCCACGTGGCACGTCCACCTCCCCGTGGACCACGCTTGGCCTGTTCTGCTGTCTTCAGCCGGCCGTGAGGACCCGCCCCCTACGTGACCGTGGCATGAGCAGAGGCAGACGTGCTGGTGCAGCAGGGACAGATGGCACAGGCGGCCGGGCTACCTGTGTCTGGGCCCTCTGACCCCCCTCGTAAGACCTGGCGGGCCTGACGGGCTTCATGACAGTTGCTTCTACGCAGCATGGCCACGGGGTGTCCGGTGACCAGGGGCCCCGTCTCTTCCAGGTCCTCATAGTCCTCCAGCGTGGGGTCTACCTCTCCACTGCGGGCGGCCCAGCCCAGCCCGGGACTATCGCCGTGGGCGTTGTGATTCCCCTCGTGGGACTGGCCACAAACTTTACCCAGTGTCTTCCCCACCGCAGACCCGTCAAGGATCTGCCTGGCCCCACAGGTTCGATCATTGTGTTGTCCCTGGTAGATCACGCCAAGCCGTCATGCTCTGGGGCTAGGCCAGGTCGCTCCATAGCCCGTGCCATCATCTGCAGGGCCCTTTTGCCGCTCGGGACCCCCTCGTGGGGAAGTGGGGGCAGCCTTCTGCCTCACTCCACAAACCGTCGTAATCCTAGGCGTGCAACATGCTGCCTCCAGAACCCAGAGACACCCACCTAGCGTAGTGCTTCCTCCTCAGTGGTCCGTGGCACGGGTGAGACACCACCATCGGGCCTTTACTCTGGAGAGGATATCCCAGCATGCCCCACTCCACAGGACCCCTCAAACTCCTGATGTGTCAGGCCCCTGAATCTTCACCGGGTCAGTTTCCCACCTTCTGAAGTATGTGCATCTTATCAAGGCCTTGTCACATCTTGCTCTTCGGGTCCTGTTAACATATGGCCTTAAGAGCAGACATCAGGCCAGTCCCCTGGGTAGAGGACTGTCCCCACACCATCCAGTCCCCTGACACAGGCTGCCCCCAGGGAAGGGCACGTACCCCTGCCCGAGGCAACTTCCTTTCAAGAAGGGTAACTTCCAGAAAGGGACTCAGCTGTGAGCCGTTGTGAGCACCAGTGGTCCTGGAGGCTGGAGAATGAACACCTTGACCTTGAAGGGGGGTCTGGGACACGTGTCCCAAGGCACATATTTCAGAGCAGCTAGACCCCTCGAACAAGAGTTCCAGCAAGACTGCAGCCCCAGCATGAGCCAGGAAATCTCTGCAGGTGAAATTTTAGAAACCACATTTTCAGCAGGAAGAACAAAGGGGTAGAAGGTGTTTTGCTCGTGGAGAGGACCCAAGAGGAAGCACACCTGTTCACCTGCGATCTCTGCTTCTGGTTTCAGTATCGTAGAGACTAGTCAGACAGGAAAGACTAGGGGTGCGATTGGCCTAAAAGTCTCCCTCCCAGTTGACCTGTGGTCACTTAGAAAATGAGGTGTGTATTTGTCGTTGCTTTTTTTAGAATTGCGGTAAAAAATATACGTAACAAAATTTACTCTCTTGATTATTTCCAGTGTACAGTTCTGGGGCATTAAGCACATTCACACTGTTGTGTAATCATCTCCATCACCCATCTCCAGACCATACTCATGATCCCGAACAGAAACTCTGTACTCACTAAATAATAGCTCCCCATTTCCCCCTCCCCCCAACCCCTGGCGACCACTATTCTACTTTCCGTCTATGAATTTGATTGTTTTAGGTCGTTCATATAAGTGGAATCATAATAGTATTTGTCCTTTGGTGTCTGGCTTATTTCACTTAGCATCATGTCTTTTGGGTTCATCCCACGTGTGTCAGAATCTCCTTCCTTGTTAAGACTGAATAATTGTGTGTGTAGACCACACTTTGTTTATCCTTTCATCTATCGGTGGACACATGGGTTGTTTCCACCTTTTGGCTACTGTGGCTAATGCTACAGTGGACATGGGTGGACACATGGTCATTGAGAGCTTGCTCTCAGTTCTTCTAGATAAATACCCAGAAATGGAATTGCCAGATCATAGGGTCATTCTACTTCTAATTTTTTTTTTAGGAATTCTCCTACTATTATTGTCATGTTTTTTTAAAAACAGCATTTTCCAGCCATAGCATCTTTGTAAGCCCAGGGGGTAAAAAAAAAGGGGGGGGATTTGATAATTCACTTTCTTTTTCTCTTTCTGCAGTTTTTGGGCCACCCTCATCACAGCAAGCTTCTGTTTTTCTCCTCCCCACTGTCTGATGAGAATGATGTTTTTGACAAACTGAGTGTCGTCACAGAAGTCTCTGAAGGCAGCAAGCAGAATCCTGGGGACAGCTGCAGCCTCAGGACCCCAGCTGGGCAGGGCTCACTCTCCAGCTAGTTTCTGAGGCGGGGGCGGGGGCGCACTCTACTGGGCACAGCGACCCCACACTTCTCACGGCTGCCTCTGAGTGTGATCAGAGCAAAAACAAGAGCCGAGAGCACCTGAGCAAGCCCCGGTCGACATCTAAACAACCAAAGAGCTAGGTTTTAAAGACTCGCTTGGCAAAAATACTCCATCTTAGGAATTTGCCTCTTTATAAAGGCTTTAGTGATTAAAAAATAGTTGGCCTCTGAGGGTATGATTTTCATCCTCTGATGCTCACTACTATAAGCAATAAGTTTTAATGTGAAAAATAAAACTATTTAACATGATGAATAAAACCGAACGCCGTAAGATCCAACCAGACTACCAATAAATAGACTGACCCGAAAAGCAAACTCAGCCAAAAATTCGCCAGGAAACACTATACAGAGTGCAAACTTTCAGGATTCTCGGGTACTTCGGCTGGGTTTTATTTTTCTACCTGTACTTGTTTTATATAGTGCTGGTACTCTATTAAATAAAGTTGTATTCTCTATGTAACCTGTATGTGTCCATAATGCTGTATTTGCAGAATTGTCAGGTACTGAATGAGGCATTCACGTGCCATTTTTATGTCCATGTATGCAACAGGTATTCCTTCGTCCTGTTCGCTGTCGATCAGGAACTATGCCAGGTATGAGGGCCTAAAGCTTCTGGGAGCTCCCAGTGTAGGAAGGTCAAAGAATAGAAGGGCCCTGGGCCTTGAACTTCACCTCAGACACTAGCCTGTGACCATTCAGTTTCCTCGCCTGGATGTGGGGACAAAAAGACCTGAGAATTAATGATACTCCATAAAAACACCTATGCCGGTGCCTGCACATAGTAGGTACTTTGTAAAGCTAGTCTTAACCTAAGACATCATCTCACAGGTATGACTTTAATTCTACAAACTTAGCTCAGCAACAGATGTCCCTTCCTCTGTGCCAGATGGCCCAATAGAGCACATTAGTCAAAGGCCCCCAAAATAGGAAAAACACTTTTTGAAATAACTTGACATTTTAAAAATGAAGCATGGGGGAAAAAGAAGTTTTGCGGTTCAGTGTTTTTAAATTATTTGCAGTAGCACATTGTGAGCAAGTGATCATATTTTCAGTTCTCTGTGTCCTCTTGACTCTGTGGCTAGTCACATGACAAGGGAGAAATTGATTCTCTTCCCCATTTAGGCTCGTTCTCCCTGGATGACAAGTGACATGAGGGCTGTAAAGTTCTGTACCCCATGGATGCATCTAGATCAGGAGAGAAGAAATAGAGGTACCCCATTTTTATCATAACCCTGCAGAGGACATGCATTCTTTTTGCCTGCCTGGCGCCTGGCTCCCCTTCATATGTCTGAGGAATCTCTGCCTTGCGACTGTGACCCTCTGTCCCTATTGAATGGCTCCAAGTGGCACTTGCTCATTTCTCCACGCCCTTACTGCTGGGGTATAGGCACACAGCCTGGGCTCCGGCCCAGCTTGGAGTTATAGGGGGACACAGCAGTAGAGGCAGGGGTTCTGGTAGAAGAGTCCAGTAGCGAAGGGCCCAACACTAGCAGGAATGACGTCCCCACCAGACTGGGTCTGATTTGGACATTGTTCCCATTTGTGTCCCCAACCTCTGAGGCTGTTTCCCTGACCCTTTTGGAGATTCTGTGAGCTCCCCAACATCATGTTGAGAAACTCTTTGTGCTTATTTCAGCCAGTCGGTTGCTCACGTCTGCAACCAAAACCCTGAGCAGGTGTCCAAGAGCGAAATGGAGCGGCTATAGGTGTCCTGGTCCAGAGACTCTACCCAGTCAGGCTCAGGAGTAAGACGGGAAGGAGACAGCCCTTCACGTGATTTCCTAACAGAGGAACTGGCAGTGGCACCTCCCCTCTGCGTGTGGGAGGTCATGAAGGGCTTCTGGGGTGGGGGGGACAAGTGAAGCATGAGATTGGCCGGCCGGAGGCTGGGGGGCTGACAGTCTCCTACCAAGGATGGAGACACGGTGGTGTAGGAAAATGAGGGGAAAGAAAGGCACAGGCCCCTCTGGGCCAGCAGCTGACAACGGAGCACCTGCCCCACCCTGCTGGGGAACACCCCTGTATTGTGCATTGTGGGGGCGGAACCAGAGGCATCTCAAGAAGCAAGCACTCTTAAGACACTGAGAAATGCACTATCTGCTGTCTGCTCACCTCCGCCCTGCACACACATCCCCCAACTCTGATGGATATTTGTTTAGTGCTGAAAACAAGCCCTCCCACATAATCACCATCCTCCTCATAACTCCATTAATAACTCTTTCACCTGCCTCTTTAACGGTGAGATCTTTTATGATGAGATCTGCACATGTCTCTGGCATGAGAAGTAGTAAGCGGACATGTCTGTCATTTGGCCACAAGCCGTCTGCAATCGTAGTGACAGGGAGGACACATTTAGACTTCCATTTCCTGCAATACGGCTACCTAAGCAATCTTCATGACCCTCAAATGATATCAAATAAATTGCTGGGTGTCATGTTTCAAAAGCAGTATTTCAAATGTTTCCTGGAGGACAAAAGACAAAGCTCAAGGTTCATTCAAGGTGGGGTCGAAAGGAGACCTCCCCATAAATCTGAAATCTCCAAGAGCCACCCCCTACCTCTCCTATAAGGGTGAACTATCCCACCCTATATTAGATTCCTGTCACTGCCATTACAAAGTACCACAAACCGGGTGACTTAACAGAAATGTATTCTCTCACAGTTCTGGAGGCCAAAATCAATTTCAACAGGCTGAATTTAAGGTGTCAAAGAAGTTTTCAGAGGTCCTGAAGATGATCCATTCCTTGTCTTTTCCAAATGCCTTATTCCTTTGCACTTGGCGTCACTCCAATCTCTGCCCCCATATTCATATCACCTTCTCATCTGTATGTGTCTTCCCCTGCCTCTCCTGAGGATATTCATGGTTGCATTTAAGGCCCATCCAGACAATATAAAAATAATTTCTCCATCTCAAAATAGTTCATTTAATCTGCAGAGACCCTTTTGACAAAATAAGGTCACATTCACAGGTACCGGGGAATAGTACCTGGTATCTTTGGGGTCATTATTCAGCCTGCTACACATCCCCCACCAGGGACTACAAGGAAACCTTTTTGGCTTTGGTTTTGTTTTCTAAGTGAAGGGGCAAAATGTATTTTTCCTGAGAAGTTATAATCTCAAAATAGTAGGTTTGCAGCCCCAAATCAGACTCTCCGGGTGGTCGAATAAAACTTCAGGGTTAGCTGTTAGAAATCACAAAACCCACAAGGAAAACATCATGAACAAGAGCCATCAGACACAACAGGCAGCTAAGCCACACCCGCAAAGACTTTAGATCACGATAAAATCACTCGGAGATTATACAGCCCACTTAAGACGGTTAAATAAATACAAGAAGGCACTAGTAATATCAGAAAAGCACGAGAGGCTGAATGATTCCGCTTTGTGGTACTCACGCATAAACCCCAAAGCTCAGTGGCTTTCAAAAACAAAGCCTCATTTCTCATGTTATGTGCAAATGGATGTCAACCGTGGTTCTGATTGAACCTCAGTGACTTCTCCATTTTAGGATCTAAGCTGAAGGACATTTCAAATGGGGGAAAGAAGCACAACCCCTACAATAGTTCCTGAAGCATCTACTTAGACATGAAGCAAATCACTTCTGCCTGCATCACTTTGGCCAGAGACATGGCAAAGTCCAGTGTCAACAGAGCAGGGAAATGTACTGCTCCCCAGGGAGGAACAGCAAGTTGCAGAGCAAAAGGTGGGAATGTATAATTCTCTCATAAGGAAGGGCAAGAATAATTGGGAGCAACAATCACAATCCATCACACACCAAGAAATGACCAACATTGTTGTGGGGAGACTAAATATACCTCTAGAAATAAAAAATGTAATCCTTGAAATGTAAAAGTCAGAGGATGAGCTTAATAACAGATTAGACACAGCTGAAGAGAGAAAAAGTCAACTGGACAGAAGGAGGAGTGTATGAGTCAGGGTTCTTCAGAGGGAAAAACCAATAAGGTATTTGTGTGTATATACATACAGAGAGAAAATTTTATTTTAAGAAACGAACTCACACAGTTGTGGAGGCTGGCAAGTTCAAAAGATGTAGGGCAAACTGACAGGCTGGAGACCCAGGGAAGAGATGATATCTCAGCTCCAAGGTAGTCTCAAGGCAAAATTGCCCCTTCCTCTGGAGACCTCAGTCTTTTTCCTCTGAAGGCCTTCACCTGATTGGATGAGAACCACCCACATTACAGAGGATAATGTGCTCTAGTCAGAGTCTACTGATTTAAGTTGTAATCTCATCTAAAACAATACTTTTACAGCAACATTCAGACTGGTGTTGATTGATCAAATATCAGGGTTCTGTGGCCTAGTCAAGTTGACTCATAAAATTACCCATCATGTGGAAGGTAAGGTAATTATTATTTTCACAAATACTGCATTTTTAACAAATCGAAGATCCTACAACAGCACAAAGATTACAACTTGCTGAGGACTCCAAGGATAGTTAGAATTTTTAGCTATAAAGTATTTTTCATTAAGGGATATACGTTTTTTTAGACATATTGCACATTTTTTTAGACTATTGCACACTTAATAGGCTACAGTATATCACTTTTATATGCACAGGGAAACCAAAAAAATTCATGCGACTCACTCGATGGAGATATTTGCTTTCTCGTGGCCTCTCAGACCCAAACCCACAACATGTCTCACGTATGCCTGCGTTTGAATATTTGAAAAGATAACGGCTGATGCAATATACCAGTTTACAAATTCAGGCATCCCAACAGATCCCAAGCTGAACAAATCAGAAGTCAGATCAGAGTGAACCTGCAGACTCTCAGAGACAGGGGAGGCAGATTGCCTTCAAAGGAAGAACAGTGAAACCCATGGAGGGTTTCTCAGCAGGGATAGAAGCTGAGACGTGATAAACACCTTTCAAGTGCATCAAAACTCCTTGTCAAGTTAGAATTGGATGACCTGCAAAAAAACAATTTCTTTCAGGAAAACAGATAAAACAAAGACTCAGACAAATAAAAGTTGAGAGCATTTGACATCAAAAGATCATTTTTAGACAAAGATCTAAAGAATGTATTTTAGGCAGAAGGAAACCATTCCCAGATGGAAGTTATGATATGTAAGAAGAAATATAGGAAATAAACAAATAAATACATGAGTAAATCCAAACAAATATCAGCTGCATAGAACAATAAGCATGTATTCTGGGTTTTCAAAACAACAGGTAAAGCTCAAAGAGTGGAACAATTGAATATCAAGTGTTTTAAAATTCGTATTGTGCTTCAAAGAAGAATGAAGCTTAATTTGAGACGTGGATAAGTTAAATAGGTTAAAATTTCTAAAGAAAACTCATCCTTAGAGAAGCAGTTTTCAACTGGGGAAAAGGGCAATTTTGTCCCCCGGGTGACATTTGATAATGTCTGGAAACATTTTTGATTGTTGCAGCTGGAGGGACGAGTAGAAACCAGGGATGCCGTGAAACATCCAACAATGCACAAGATGGTCCACACACGACAAAGAATTATCTGGCCCCAAATGTCAGAGTAAAGCTTGAGAAACTCTGTACTGAAGGAAAAGTGAACTAAGAAAAATTAGTCAGTCAAGAGATTACACCAACAAGAAAAGAGGAAAGAAGATACTTAAAAAAAAAAAAAAGTTGAACAAATGGAAACATAGAGTAATATGATAGAAATAAATCCAAAAGTAATGGGACTAATACAGTAAAAGACAATATTGTCAGCCAATACTTTTCAAAATAATAGTAAATCTTTGGCTCTTCTTAAAAGACCCACAGAAAATATAAATACATAGAACAATTAGAAGTAAAAGGAGGGCAAAGGATATACCCAAATTCTAACCAAGAAAGTTGATTTCACTATATATTATTATTATTATTATTATTATTATTATTATATGAAATAGATTTTAAGGCCAAAAGCATTACTGGAGTTAAAGAGGACCATTATGTAATCCTAAAAAGTTCCAATTCGTCAGGTGATAACAGTTTTAAAAAATACATGAGCTTAACCACATAGATTCGAAATAGATCTAATCGACAGAGCCATAGGAGAACTGGACAAATTCACCATCGTATTAGTATTGTGATAATAGCTGACATTTGTGTAGCATTGACAATGAGCCAGACACTGTGCTGACCATATTACCAATTCTTTTGTCTATTGAATCTAAGATGTCATCAACTGTAAAATGCACCATTAGTTATTTGAACCCGCTAGGGAAAAAAAGAAAGAAAATGTTGTCACTTAAGCTATGCCTCACTCTCAATTGTGGACACATCTAAATGTCAGAGATGTTAAAATGTGGTGTGGAGAGAGAGAGAGAGAAAGAGAGAGAGAGAGAGAGAGAGAGAGAGAGAGAGAGAGTGCGTGTGTGTGTGTGTGTGTGTGTGAGAGAGAGAGAGAGAGAGAGAGAGAGCGAGAGAGAGAGAGAGAGAGACAGAGAGAGAAAAAGCAAGCAAATGTGGCAAAGTTTTATCAGTGATTCTAGATGAACAATATCTAGGCATTCGACTTTTCTCCAGGTATAAAAGTTTTCAAAATAAAATGTTGGGGAAAATTGTGAATATTGTGAATACAAATTGTGAATACAAATGCTTACAAATGGTCACCATTCCAACATGTATTCAATTCCCACAGAATTTTCTCATAACCAGGCTGGTGCTGGGCCTCTGTCTCAGAAAAAAAAATCTGGGCATTTCACACTCATTTTGCTGTTTAACCTTATAAATTGCTTTGTCCCCATATCTTCCTGTCTGCTAGGTAACATTTCCACTGCAGTCTGACAGGGAGGGTGTTGTTGGGGGACTTCCACATAGGGGCACACTGACTTGCTGAGAGGGGGGCCCCCACACAGCAGAGAAATGCTGGGCACCGGAATGTCTACATTGGCTGGTGAGTGAAGACGGGCTGAGCCTGTGTGCGTGGGGCTTACCTGGAGAGGCTGCGGGGAACAGGAGGGCTAATGGCGTTCACACGGCACCGAGAGGATGCTGGCGAGGACACTGGGGAACCAATCCCTGCCCTGGCTAACTTTCCAGCTGTTTCTTTTTTTATTTGCCTTCTTGCTTTGTCAGCTCAGGCACTCAGAGGTCTTTACTCTACAGAATTTCTCAGATCTCTTTCCCACATCATGGAACTATTTGAGGTGTCTTCTCAAGTAGACATGAATCTGCTGTTTTTCTTTTTTTTCAAATAAGTTCATTATGTGGACGAAGGCGGCATGTGTAAAGTGCTTACGGTGGGCCGGGCTGTGAAAAACACTTGACATTTACCATCTTTAATTTGTTCTTTGTGGTTGAACTTTCCACAGCAGCCTCTGAAATCATGTCACAAAAGAGCTCCACCCGGATGTGTGACAAGTGTCACGGCCTACACCTTGCTGGTCCTCGGGGTAGATTTTGTGGCATCGTCAAGTCTCTGGAACCGAGACGTATCGAGGATGTGGGCAACCTGTCTGCTGCTGAGGCTGCAGACTTGGCGGGTAGGAGGCGAAGACAGAGGAAAGAGCCCCCACTTGTGAGAGAACGTCCAAGAACTCTGAGACGAGAAGGGGACTTGGCAGATGATCTTGTCGGCCATCGCTAAGACACTGCAGCAGAAACATGTGTCCTCTGCATTGGAATGGCCTGTGCCAAACTCCCCTCCTTTCCCCCTCTCCCCTTCTCCCGATTTCTTTCCCTGGCTCTTTCTGGCACCCCAGTCTTGCGGGAAAGGAGCTCACCTCACTTCCTCAAGGGGCTCACAGCCTGCCCAGCCCCCCACCCCCACTGGATTCATCTTCAAATCACCCCATTCCTCCTCTCACACCCACTGCAGCCACCTGGTGAGCTTAGAAGTGCCTGGGCCCAGCCCACACCCTGGCCAATCAACCCACACTCTCTGGGGCAGGATCTGATAGCACGGTTTTAAAAAAACGACCCCCCAGTTATTCCAGGGGGCAACCAGGGTGGAGAAAAGTTAAACTAAAAAGATCAGTATTTTCTCTTTTCTTTTTTTAGCCTTCCAGAAGTTCCATTTCTAGCACTCATGGCTAGAAAATATGGTTTTTAAAAATGACAACAGATCACATTTGATCGTTTTACCTAAACCAGGGAATGGTCCCCCTTGGATTGTTCTCGGTTTAGATCGGAGGAAGCTTTTGTGGCTGATTACAACACTGGAGGGCCTCCCAGAAGCGGAAGCGGAAGCAGAAGCAGAGCAGAGAAGCAGTGCCAGTGTTATCAGTGTGAAGAGCACAGGAAGCTGGTGGCAAGCCCTGGAGCGAGTTAGTGGCCCTCCTTGTTCATCACCAGCATCCTGTATGTACTGCAATTATATAAAAAAAAAAAAAAATCAGCTTTACTGAGATACAATTCAGACAACATGCAACTCACCTATTTGAAGTGTTCAATCCAAAAGTCTTTAGTATATTCACAAAGTCGTGCGATCATTATCACTCTCTCATCACCCCAAAAAGGAGACTCCCTACCCATTAGCAGTCACTCACCATTCTTCCCATTCCCTCCCAGCCCTTAGGCAACCACTAATGTACTTTCTGCGTCAATGAATTTGCCTCTTCTGGACATTTTTTATAAGGAGAATGGCACAGCACATGATCTCTCGCGACTGGCTTCTTTCATTTAGCATAGTGAGAGGTTCATCTATGCTATAACATGCAGTGACATTTCATTTGTTCTTATTACTACATGCTATTCCATTGTAGGGGTATACCGCATTTTGTTTATCCATTCATCAGTGAAGAGATACGTTTCCACTTTTCGGACAACGCCGCTGTGAACCTTTGCGTACAGGTTTTTGTGTGGACATCTGTTCCCGGCTCCCTTGGTTATGCACCTAGAGGTGGAATTCTGGGTCTTATGAATGATCACTTCACGTGTAGATGTTCCGTGAACTGCCAGACTGTTTTCCAAAGCAGTTCTGCACGTTTAAACAGTCTTCTCACAGTGTCCGTGGCCACCATTAGTTATCAAAGAGATGAGACCAGATGCTAGTCTCATCCTTGTCTCCCCAGTACTTGGAACAAAGGTGCTAATAGGTGGTTGCTGAGATTTCCGCAGATGTAAAGTTCTCTGTTCTTGGCTGCCCATCTTCCCCAGTCCACTAATAACCCTGACAGTGGCCGTGAGATGGGGCTTTACATTTCCTGGTAAAGCTTGTCGTGTTTGTAATGACTACCTTCTCCCCAAACTAACTCCTCGTGTCTTCTTCCTTAGTCAGTCTCTTCTCTCTTATGATTTCTGCCGTCAGCCCTTCAGCTGACCCAGAGCTGCCTGGCTCTCCCTTCATGAGTTTTGTGTCTTCATCTGCCTCATTTGCATCAAAGAGGAAGCATGCTGGGAGGTGAGAGATGTAGGCTAGAGGGATGGCTCAGGGAAAGAAGGAAGGAGAGAAAGGAAGGAGGGGACTCCCAAGAACTGAATCCAGTGGTTTCAAGAGATATACACTCTTGATTCTCCTCGAGAAGGGCAGAGGATAAACACTCAAAGAGAGGAGTGAGTTGTTTAGCTGGCTCACTCTGTCTGTGTTGGATAAATCTCCTTCCTGCTTTTTCAACTAAAAATCTCCATCTCCAGCAAATCTCCCCCAAATCAGAATTATTCTCTGGGCTGTCAGATAAACTCAGAACTATTCCGGAGGCTTTTCTAGAAAGCAATGATAAAGATTTGTTCAAGAGTCTTAAGGTTTGCAAACCAGAAACACAACTAAACAAAAATGAGCAAAACCCTAGAAGTGCTACAAGGAAAAAAGAAAAGTTAAAGGTTCTTATAGTAAAAAGTGCATTCTTGAGAATGACTAGTCCCACATTCTTAGCCCTAGAATTGGTCCAGGACCGTTATCAGTCAGATGTCAGGTGGTCTGGAGAATGGACACGTCGAGGTGGTCTAGATGATGGAGGTCAGGTGTTCTGGATGCTGAGTTCTGTAATGGGTAGTCAGGGCTTATCTGGAGATCTGGTTTATATCCAGGCATTGACTGGAAATTTCAAAAATTGAAATTCCCAGACTAGTTAAAACAAAAATAGAATCATTTCCTCAGGCCTTGACCTTCTCGATTTTAGTAATTTAGCAGCTTGACCATAATGGCTCTATTTTATTTCTTCACTCTGTTCCTTGGGGCCATGGTGAATGCATTCTCTACATTGTGAGGCTGGATGATTTCATGATGTCAGGACTCTGATCTGCTAATGGTTCCCTGGTGCTTCCTTCGGTCCTCACTCCTTTGGCCCTTCTCCAGCAGCCTTTCCCGTATTTCTCAGATATTGTTGGGGAGGTTTCCAAAGTCAAGTTGGCAAAGTCTTCTAACCTTGAAGATAAGAGTTCATTCCAATGGTCCTTTCTAGGCTCGTGGCTGGCTCTGATTTGCCTTGCAGCATGGGGCCTCATCTGTCCTTTCCTGTCTGGCTAGTTTCTTTGATGGCGAAACCCAAAAGCAAAAATAGCAGGTGAATTGGCTTCCTCTTGGTGCTCCATTTACAAAAGCCCTTCTACCCAGAGCAGAGGGCCGCCCCTCTTTGTTTTTCCTGCTGCAAATGTGGCTTCTTAAGTCTAAAAGATTCTTGGCTCATTCTGGGACTACAGTCTCAGAGGCATTCTTTTTAAAAGGCTCTAGCTGCTCTGAAACAATTGCCTTTGGCTGTGTACCCACCTTGAATCTTTGAATAAATCCTTCTTGAGTCTGGGCTAAAAAACAATAATGGATAAACATTTATTGAGTGACACTCCTCTTTCATCTTTCCATGTTACTAAACAGCCGTGATCTCAATTCTCAGGGCCTCTTCC
The DNA here is from genome assembly GCA_004027375.1 of Macroglossus sobrinus. Classification (NCBI taxonomy): domain Eukaryota; kingdom Metazoa; phylum Chordata; class Mammalia; order Chiroptera; family Pteropodidae; genus Macroglossus; species Macroglossus sobrinus. The sequence goes on from PVKZ01005687.1 coordinate 35,952, forward strand.
CCTTTACTGTGCCTTAGTGGCAGCCTTAATTTGTTCTAAAACATTTGGAGATGACTTTCCTATCGTCTGAGATTTCAGCACCTCTCAGCTTTTCCATAACTGGGCCATCATGAAGGCTACATTTCTCCACTTCGTACACAGGGCATCAGGCATTAATTAGTTAAATCATGAGATTAATTAGGCAATAGGATGGGGTGCTGTGATCAGCTGAAAAATGACTCCCTAGGAGATAGCCAAGTTCTAATCCTCGGAAACTGTGAATGTGGCCTTTGCCAAAGGGGTCTTTGCAGATGAGATTAAATTCAAGATCTTGAAGTGACTCTCCTATAAGTAGCGTATTTTGATTGGAGCATTTAATCCATATACATTTAAACTAATTGTTGCTAAATATGTATTGTTGCCAATAAACTAATTATTGCCATTTTATTATTCGTTCTCTTTCTCTTTCTCTTCTTAAAGAAGTTCCTCTAACATTTCCTGTAATACTGGCTTGGTGGTGATGAATTTCTTTAGCTTTTTCTTGTCTGGGAAGGACTTTACCTGTCCTTTGATTCTATTATTGATTGATTGATTTTTGTCCTTTGATTCTAAATGATAGCTTTGCTGGGTAGAGTAATCTTGGTTGCAGGTTCTTGTTTTCCATCACTTTGAATATTTCATGCCAATCCCTTTTGGCCTGCCAAGTTTCTGTTGAGAAAGCAGCTGACAGTTTTATGGGAGCTCCCTTGTAGCTAACCAATTGCTTTTTTCTTGCTGCATTTAAGATGATCTCTGTGTCTTTAACCTTTGGCATTTTCCTTATAATGTATCTTGGTTTGGGCCTCTTTGGGTTCATCTTCTTTGGGACTCTCTACATATTCTGGCCTTATATGTCTGTTTCCTTTACCAGGTTAGAGAATTTTTTCATCATTTCTTCAAATACGCCTTCTATTCATTGTTCTCTGCCCTCTCCTTCTGGTACCCCTATGCTACAAATGCTGGTATGCTTGATGTTGTCCCAGGGGCCCCTTAAACTACCTTCCTTTTTAAAATTTTGATTCTTTTTTTTTTTTGCTATTCTGATTGGGTGTTTTCTATTACCTTATCTTCTAAATTGCTGATTTGATTTTCTGCTTTATTTAATCTACTGTTAATTCCCTCTAATGTTTTCTTCATTTCAGTTATTGTATTCTTCATTTCTGAGTAGTTCTTTTTCATGTTTTCTATTTCCATTTTTACATTTTTTAATCTCTTTGTTTAAGTTTCCACTGAATTTTTCTACTCTTTCCCTAAGTTCATTGAGCATTCTCATAACAGTGCTTTAAACTCTGAATCTAATAAACTGTTTGTCTCCATTTTGTTTAGTTCTTTTTCTGGAGCTTTGTTCTGTTCTTTCATTTGGAACATGTGACATATGCTGCCTACAAGAGACTCATTTCACATAAAAAGACACACAGACTGAAAGTAAAGAGATAGAAAAAGATATTTCACAAAAATTGGAGAAAAAAAGCTGGGGTAACAATACTTATATCAGACAAAATACACTTTAAAATAAAGGCTAAAACAAGAGACAAAGAAGACCTAGTAATCCCACTTATAGGTATTTATCCTAAGAAATCTAAAACACCACTTTGAAGAAACATATGAATCCACATGTTCATTGCAGCATTATTTACAATAGGCTAGATATAGAGGCCACTTGGGTGTCTATCAGTGAATGAATGGATCAAGAATAGGTGGTATGTATATACAACTCAGCCACTGGGGGGAAAAAAGTGAAATCTTGCCATACGCAACAGCATGAATGAACCTGGAGGGTATTGTGCTGAGTAAAGTAATTCTGACAGAGAGAGACACATGCCATATGATTTCACTTACCCATAGACTCTAAAGAATAAAATAAAGAAACAAAACAGAAACAAACTCATAGATATAGAGAACATTCTGATGGTTGCCAAATGGGAGGGGTTTGGATGTTTGGGTGAAAAAGGGGAAGGGATTAATAAGTACAAATTGGTAGTTACAAAATAGTCATGGGGATGTGAGATATAGCATAAGTAATATAGTCAATAATATTGTAATAACTATGTATGGTATCAGATGAATACTAGATTTATTAGGGAGATCACTTTGTAAGTTAAATAATGTCTAATCACTATGTGGTACACCTGAAACTAATATAATATTGTATGCCATAGGTAACTGAAAAAAAATTTTTTTTAAGTTTTTAAAGTTCAGGATCTGGAGATGAAGACGTTATCCTGGATTATCAGGATGGGCCCTAAACAACCTTACAATTGTCCTTACAGATGACACAGACAGGAGAGGATGATATGACCACAGAGGCAGAGATCGGAGTGATGTGGCCACAAGTCAAGGACTGTCTGGAACCGCAAGAATCTGGAACAGGCAAAGAATGGATTCATTTTTCCCTAGAGCCTCTGGAGTGAGGGCAGCCTTGCTAAAGCCTTGATTTGGGCTCAGTGGTACTAATTTTGGATTTCTGGCCTCCAGGACTGAGAGAGAATAAATTTCTATTGTTTTAAGCCACATAGTTTGTGGTACTTTGTTACAGCAGCCACAGGAGACTCAGATGGAGAAGTTACCTTTGTGCTCTGCAGGCAGCCTGGCTAGTGTTCTGATTCTGTTTCTGTCATTATTAGCTGAGTGACCTTGGTCACTCTATCTACATCTATCTACCCCAGACACCCCTCCAGAGCAAAGGCAAAGCCACTTGACTGATACACAGCCTCACGGGCCAAACAGAATCCACAACTGTGATTGCAGAACCTGGCCAGTGAGATTGGAGAAATTATGGTGAATAAGAAGATGACAATACTCTATATGTAGACAAAGAACTGCCACATTTTCAGAAAGAGGAGAAAAAGCAAAATTTGGGAAACTAAAAATTATTAGGATTAATTCTGAGTCACCAGAAAAAAAAAAATGAATGTCTAGGATTGATTATTAAATGGGTGGTTTTGAACACTGTCCAAGTAACTTCATTTGGTTCTATGGATGGGTGACTAGTACAGTGAATTCAAAAATATTATAGACCAGTTTTGCTCCACAATATTTCTTATAATACCAGCGTTTCTGAAAATGATAACCAGAACAAGGGGAATTGATTCACAGAGGAATTTGGGAAGCAATTGATTGAACAAAATTAGTTTGAAAACATATTATTATTGCAAGACTTTTCATAGCATATCATATGCTAGCGCATATTGTGAATTTTCCCACAGGGAGAATAAAGTAAAGATGATTTTTAAACATTCGATGATAAGATCTTTGTTTGGAAGAGTATCCATAAATATTAATAGATGCTAGTCAAGAAGCATAGTTTGAAAACTGCTACAACAAACATTGAATATCTGGATATCAATTGGTCATGTAACAACGTCTTAATGATAACCAAGTGGAAAAGAAGAGGAAATACAGACTAGATAATAACATAGAAAGATTGGTGGCCAAAGAATCAATCAGTTAATCACTTCACGTGGAATAAAGAAAGGGCACCCAGGAGCATTTTCAGTCAATTAATCAACAAACTGAATAAAGGTCTGGAAGCCACTCCTTTCAAATCTGCAAATAAGATAAAGCTAAAATGATCAATGAACATATTAAATGAGACATTTGACAGAACTGCAACAAGCAGCAACGATGGACTAAAACAAACATGATGTCCTTACCAGAGGTTTCTTATCGAACTAAAGTTCTCATGATAAGTGCTAAAAAGGAGAAGGCAAAAATTAAAAATGATCTGGAGAATGGCCATGGTAATTGTCTGTGACAGTCTCACGGTCTTATCAGCCCATCCTGTTTTCTAAAGACACACCGAGTGCCCATCGGCACACCTGGGTACAGAGTAGAAAGCAGTTCTTTGTATGATGCTTACAACTTTCTATCAGTTTTAAATTACTGCAAAGTAAAAGGTTTGGGACAAAAAGGAAGAGAAACACAACGCGTCAGGTCATACATGGAAAATTATATTTTGGTCCTGCAGCACCCTGTGGAAAGGGTGACAGGGTAGGGATGCTTCAAAGGAACCAGGGATATGACTTGGGGAGAGGAAGGGAGCTGAAACGTTTCCAGGCTGTCTTGTCAAAGTCTGATGAGAAGGCAAAACAGCAGAGATGGACGCATGGAGGCAGGAGAAGTAGCCATCGGTCCCTTCGATCTCAGAGTGAATGCGCCCCCCACAGGGTGCTCTCCTTCCCATCATGCAGCCCATGGGTCACGGCTGACCTGGGAGGTAGTCTGAGCTGGGCGAGGTGAAGTCTGAGGAGCCTCCCCGCCCTCGTACTCAGTGGGGTCTATAAACCTGTTTAAGATGCTCAGAGGAGGAGGAGGATTACAAACGGTGCATCTCGAGACTCACCGTCACAGACAGGCTCACTCCATTCCCCGGTTTTGTGCTCATAAAGCATAAATCCTAGAACCGGAACACAGTCAGCTGTTCATGGCTCCAGGGTTCGGGGGGACCTCAGAGCTATAATGAGGAGTGATTTGAAACAGGTGAACGTGTGAGAACCACTGGTAGTTGCACTGAGTTGAATAGTGTCCCCTGAACTTCCGTGTCCACTCGAAACTCTCAGAATGTGGCCTTATTCGAATGTAGTGTCTTGGCAGGTATCATTAGTTAATTTAAGATGAGGTCCTTTTGGATCTGGGTGGATCCTAAAATATTGACTGGAGTCCTTATAAGAAGAGACACACAGACATACACACAGGAAAAAGGCCCTGTGACAACAGAAACAGAGATTGGAGTGACGTGTCTTCCAAGTAAAGAAATACCAAGGATCGCAGGCCACCATCGGAAACTAGGAACGAGGCCAGGAAGACTCCTCCTAGAACCTCTGGAAGGAGCTCGGCCCTGCTGCTCCTTGACTGTAGACTTCCGGTGTTCAGAAGGGTGAGAGAATACATTTCTTTTGTTTTAAATCACTCAGCTGGTGGTGATTCGTTAAGGCGGTCACAGAAAAAATAATACAACAGTGAAAAGCTCTACTGTTTTTTTCCTGACCGGCTATAAATAACCTCTTCTTTGTACTTAGAACACAAGGTGGCCCTCCCAGTTGAGTCTATGAGAACCTGACACCCCCTTGTCCTCTGCAAGTAGGGGGCCACCTTGCAGGAGTGCCTGTGCTGTCTTGTGTCCCAAGTTCAAACAATGCTGTTAGCCAACTTCACTTCCCTGAAAAACAAAAGAGGAAAAAAAAAAAAGTCTGTCTCATGAAAGAAAGATTCAGCGATTTTCTTCCTGTCTCCCACCGGCCACACTGCTCCTGGCTGGACCAAGCCGACACCACATGATGCCTTTGTTGTCACGCCCATCAGACTTTTCATGAAACAGCCACCTGCGAATGGGCTGGTGCCTCGTGAGCCTAGATTTAATGCCCTTGGTGTGTGACAGAAAAAATATGCCGAGAAGGCTAGACATAGGTAGGTGAAGTCTCTGAGCAGGAGAAATCATGGCCAAGAGAGACTCATGACTGAGTTGCACAATTCCACAAAAACAGGACACAGAGGACAGCTGCTAGCCCCTCCCCTCGCCCTTCCTCTGGGGGCCACACGCAGGCCTGGCCCGTGGAGCAATGCGGCAGCAGTAGCAGCCGGTCCTTACCCAGCACTCTCTGTGTACGGGTCCTGTCCAACAACGAAGGCGCAGAGAGGTTCAGCAGCTTGGTCTCGCCCTCAGAACGAGGGCGTCATCCCCTCACTTGCACTTTGCAGTAAGCGTTGAGAGCCCCCATCGCTGCTTTCGTTGGGGGCTTCTGGCTTTGATCCCACACGTGGCTGCTCAGCACTCTGTCTCCAGCTCAGCACAGCCCTTGACACACACACACTGATGACACCCACGAGAGAAGAACCGACGCCCTCAGAAAGGACGACCGAGTGGGGACAGGACCCAGAGCCCCAGCATTGGCCTTTGACAGGAGGAAGGAAAGAGAGGAGAGCGTGTGTGGTGTGGGTACAGGCGGGCTGTCCACCTGGGTGGTGGGAAATTAAAAGAGTCTGGTGTCTCCTGTTATCTCAATGAAGTACATACAAGTCTTCAGCTGCAGGAGAGAGGGGAGCTTGGGGGACAGGTGCGCAGGCAGGAAGCAGTGCTCCAGGGAAGGGGGAAAGTGAGCTCACCCAGCGAAGGAGCAGGCCAGCTGGGCAGTGCAGAGAGCCTACTCGAAACCCAGAGAGAGAATATCTGCCAAGCGCCTGGCTGGACACTGGACCACTAGCCGGTGTTTAGCAATGGCTGGACCCCCCTCCCAGTGCCACACACATTCCTGCCACGGCGGGGAGACACGGCACTGTTAGAGAGGAAAGGGCTGGAAGAAAAACCCTCCCGGGGGTGATGCTGACATATTGCTATGTTCCTAGCAGTCCAAGAATAAAAAGGCCGCAGCCGGCGTCTGATGGTGTTATCAGAAAGTGACCTCCGTGCACCTCGAGAGGCAGCCACAGTGCACAGGCTGGGAAAGCCAGACACCAAGGCCCCCAGCCACCGTCTCCACTCACAGAGCACAGGCAGCTGCTACCGCAAAGAGCTCTCAAGTGCAAACATGGCTTCTTTCTTTTCTCGCTCCTCCCTCTGTCAGAAGGGGCATCGCTAAGGTCGTTTGGCTGAAAGCCTGAAACGCCCCATAACCTTGACTGTGCTCACTCTCCCAGGGGGTTCTGTGCACCCCCGGGTCGCTGAGCCCACACAGAGCCAGAGCCAGAGGCAGCAGAGGCCTCGTTACTGTTGGTCTCCATGGCCACTGTTTCATGCAGCCACACGGCCTGTAATTAGCTAACACAAACCAGGTCACCCCGGACACAAGCAGTTGCAAAATGGCTTCTATTCCTTGCATCACATACACTGAAGTAGTCAGACACAGTCTTTAATCAGCTCTACTCAACATAAGACATTCAAACAGCATTATTTTTGAAAAGATGATAAGATGAAGAACACAAAAATTCACAGCAAAGCTGCCCGGTTAGAGCCGGTAACGTGGGCAGCTCCTCGTGTAATGGACCAAGGCTGTCCAAAAAGATAAAGAGCCTTTTCTGCTCAGACAGAATACCCCGGAGGGCAGGTCCAAGCTGCCCGTCCCTGGTTCTGAGCCTTCCACTGTTAACCTCAACTGGTCATCAAAGGTCACTCTGACGCTCCAGCTCCAGCAAATAAAATTGTCATCCTATATCTGTCAGGGAACTAACAGGAAGGAGATGGCACACTCCAACAGGGTGACTGAGGAGGAACTATTTATACAGGGGTGGGCAGGGCTGAGGGAAACCGACAAGGAAGGGAACAGCAATACCAGGCTAACAGGGGCAGCTCACTAGATGGGCCTGGAGAGGGAAGAGAAAAGGAGGAACACATCCCCTGAGGGGTGCGGCTCAGCGACAGGGTCTGCGGCCCTCTGTTGAGGGACACGGCTGGCTGACGCGCAGAGCCCCTACAGAAAGGGGGCCCACCTCACGGGTCCCCCCTCCCATGCTCCCCTTTCAGGCGGATCCTCCCGCTGGCAGAACCCAACCCAAGTCCAAAGTCTGAAGGCTGAGAATAAAGGACTCTATTGATGCATTTTATATAAGAAATCCCCCAGAGCACAGAGCCAGCTGCCGGGGGAGGGAGCAGGGGACAGTGAGGGTCTGGGGAGGGGGGTGAAGGCCTCCAGCAACCCAAGAAACCAACAGGAAAACAAGAAGTAAGAATGAAAACAGAGATAATGGAGAAGCAAATTCAGATACATGGCATTGGCATTTTTTTTTAAAAAAAGGGGGGTGTTGGGGTTTGTACTGAAAATTTTGTAATCGTTATTTTCACGTGTGTGAGATTCTTAAAGTGTTTGAAGCATTTTAAAGTATCTGATAATTTGGCTAATCGTTTTCATCAATTTCTCATTTGGAAGAGTTTAACGGATTACGTTTTCAATCACTGCTAAAATGTTTGGGGAACTCCTATTTGTAGAATTCATGTTTTTCAACATAGTGGTTATTATCTAAGCAGAATGTGAACATTTAGATAATTATTAACTCTTTAAAAACAGAGAACAATTTAATGTGGGTTCCTTTCAGCATACAAAAGCCCTTTGAATGTTAAAAATTATTAAAAAGGGATTAAGTCCAGCATCATTGTGAACCATGAAGGAAGTAAAGACCCGGTGACCTTGCACTTCTCCTTGCTCAAGTTCACCTGTCAGTTATGTCCTGGGTGAGCTCTAGAGTCCAGTTCCACAGTTCTTAACAGGAGATCTTATCTATGTTGTTCTGAGTAGAAGAACTGGTGCTTTCAAAAAAGTCTCCAAGAGACGAAAAAGACAACCCAATTTAAAAATGGACAATGGATCTGAATAAATATTTCTCCAGAGAAGACATACAAATGGCCAAATGTATGTGAGAAGTTGCTCAACATTATTAACAATCAGGGAACTGCAATTCAAACCACAATGAGACACCACTTCATACCCACTAGGATGGCCAAAATGAAGAAGACAGATAATCACAAGTGCTGACGAGGACGTAGCCTATGAGAAGTCACTTTCGTTCATTCCTGGCAGGATTGTAAAGTGGTGTAACCACCTGAGAAAGCAGTTCAGCGGTTCCTTAAGACGTTAAACAGAATTATCATATGACTCAGCAATTCCATTCTTAGCTGTATACTCGAGAGAATTGAAAACATATGTATGTCCACATAAAAACTTGTACACAAATGTTCATAAGACTATTTTATTATTCATAATAGCCAAAAAAGTAGAAACAACCCAAATATCCACCAACAGATGAATGGACAAAGCAAAGGTGGTCTCTGCATAAAATAATATTCTTTGGCAATAAAAAGAAATGAAGTGTTCACATATGACACAATACAAATGAACCTTAAAAAGCATTATGCTAAGTGAAAGAGACCAAGTCACAAAAAAACACATAACACTCCATGTATATGAAAGGTCCAGGATGAGCAAATCCATAGAGACAGGAAGTAGATTAGTGGTTGCCCAGAGCTGGGGAGTTGATGGGAAATGAGGAATAATTGATAAAGAGCATGGGGTTTTCTGGGGCAGTGATAGAAATGTTCTAGAATTAGTGGCGATGGCCACACAACACTGTAAATATACTAAAAACCATTCAATGGCATGGTTAAAGTAAAAAAACAGGTGCCCACAGGGAAATCCACAGGGGTGGGGAGGAGCGCAACCCCCCAGGCTGTGCCTGAAGGTAATTTGCATTTAAAAAAATAATAGACTTTAACTTTTTAGAGCAGTTTTAGGTTCACAAAATTGAAGGAGAGTACAGAGCTCCCACAGACCCCATCCTACACACATACACAGCCTTCCCCACAATCATCAGTTCACACCAGTGTGGTCCCATCATTAATCAAAGTCTACAGTTTGTGTTAGGGTTTACTCCTGGTCTTGCACATCCTATGGGTTTTGACAAATGTGTAATGAATGACATGTGTTTACCATGGTATAGAGAACAGTTTCACTGCCCTAAAAACCCTCAGTGCTCCATCAGTTCCTCCCTCCCTCCCCCCAACCCCTGGCCACTGCTGATCTTTTTATTGCCGCTTTTTCCAACATATCAGTACAGTTGGAATCACACAGTAAACGGTCATTTCAGACTGACTTCTTCTGCTTAGTAACATACATTTCCATTTCCTCCGTGTCCTTTCGTAGCGTAATAGCTCATTCTTAGCACTGACTAGTATTCCATTGGGTGGGTGTACTGCCGTGTATTTATCCATTCACTTACTAAAGGATATTCTACTGCTTCAAAATTTTGGCAGTTCTGAATTAAACTGTTAGACTCATTCGGGTGCAGGTTTTTGTGTGGAGGTAAGTTTTGAGTTAACACTCTGCATGCCAAATATTTGGTTTGTTTCACAAGGTCCCCCCGGGTGCTAGTTTAGAACCCCTTCACTAGAGACCTCCAGAGCCTGGCCCAGCCGGGCAACCTTGATCTTCCAAGAAAAGGAAAAAAGCTCGTAACTGACCCTCAGGGTATGCTAGTGCTATGTATGACCTCATTGGCTCCTTACCATCAGCTTCAAACGAGTGCATTTCACAGACAGGTAAACTGAGGTTTGCTACCTCCATTTCTGTGTATTGTCCCGTGTTCTATTAGAACCTTGGACTTCCAGTGCTAGAGGAAATGTAGACATTGCCCTGTCGAATCCCCTCACTTGCTATATGAAGACACAAAGGCTTAGGGAGTCAAGGACATGGCCAAAACCTTGAAGTCATCCTCGCCTCCTCTAGTACTTCTTCGCCCCAGAATACAATCCATCATCAAGGCTTGCACACCTTATCTTCAAGTTATATATCTCGGGGTGCACCACTCCTCCCCACTGCCATTGATCAGGCCTCCCTCGCCAATCATCTGGGTTACTGGGGTGCCTTCCCAACAGGTGTCTTTACTTCCTTCCTAGCCCTCCACCCCATACCTGAATCTTTACACAGCAGCCACAGCGATGCTCTTTGAGGCATACGTTCATTCCTCTGCTAAAATCTCCATAATGGCCTTCACGTCACTCAGAGTGAACCGCAAACCTTTCTCATGGGCTGCGGGCCCTACAGACCTGCCTTCCTCCACCGCCCCCACCCCCACCCCGCCCCCACACTCCAGCCGCTCCCTCTCTCCTCATTTGGGACCTGCCTGTGTATGTCTCAGAGCCATTGCATTAGTTTTCCTTAGACTCAAAACACTGTTAGAAAAACAAACAAACAAAAACAAAACAAACAAAAAAGAACACGTTGTTACATTACTTGACATTACATCCTTTTCATTCAGGTCAACACATATTTGTTTGTGCCTTTGTCTATGTCTATGGTGGCTCCCCGAGGACAGAGACTTTGTGTGTCTTGTTCAATGCGGGATCCCCAGGCCTTAGAACGGTGCTGAGGATCTATCTGTTGGATGAATGAATGAATACACAAATGAACAAACGTCCCAGGTCGTCCAGTAAACCAGTACACAATTTGGAATAAGCACATGTAAACCTTCTAACATGGTTCGATTTGCGGTTAAATAATATCTATACCCATACCTAGGACTTCACGGCGTCTTTGCCCTCACATGGAAATGTAAGCACTTCCCCATTGGCTTTCTCTCATTTACCCTAAAATGTAGAATTTATAGCAGAGAGTCTACCCCCTCGGTGCTTTCTCTCTCCCTCGTGACTCTCTCTCTGCTTCTGTCTTTACCACAGGAGTCCTCCTTCTCCTGCATCACCACGAGTCAGGCTCACCTTGTCAGGCTCACCTTCTCAGGTGCTGCGGGAAGCAGAGCTGAGAAGCTCCCTCTACGTGCTCTGGAAGAGAGAAGCTGAGCACCTGCCACGGAAGAAAAAGCTTCACATTACATTTGAATCCGCTGTGTGCCACAGGCAATATTTTTCTTTTTTTCTTTTCTTTTACTTCACTGAGGTGAAAGTCACATAACATGTAATTAACCATTTTAAAGTGTACAATTCAGTGGCAGTAGTACATTCTCGATGTTGTGTAACCACCACTCATATCAAGTGCCAAACCATTTTCATACCCATGAAGTAATCACTTCCCAGTTCCCCTTTCTCCCAGACCCTGGCATCCACCAATCTGCTTTCTGTCTCTGTGGCTTTACTTATTCTGGGTAGAGTTCACGCAAATGCAATCATACAATATGTGACCTTCTATGTCTGGCTCCTTTCACCTCTCATGAAGTCTTAGAGGTTCACCTACACTGTAGCATCCTTCAGTACTTCATGCCTTTTTATGGCTGAATAATTGTCCAATGTATGTATATGTAAATATTGCATTTTGTTCATTCATTCGTCCATTAGTGAACATACGGGTTGTTTCAGGCAATGTTCTTTTGAGAATTCAAATAACACAACCATGAGGCATAGATTGTAGTAGTGGTTTAACTATTGCAAGAATGTTACAACGTATTAAGCACATTTTATTTTCAAGAACAAGCATACCTTACATATTTATCATCAAATTACATCACATTTTCCCAAAGAGACTTGTTTTTTCTTCTTAGTCTTAATTATTAGTAACCATAAAGAGATTTTGCAATACAGGCAATGCGGCTGATGGCAGGTATGAAGTAAGCCAAATAAATCTCTTCCCCATGCAGCTAATGAGGTTTTATA
>PVKZ01005688.1:0-48044 GCA_004027375.1 Macroglossus sobrinus
GAATGGGAGTTTCTGGATAACTGAGTTTTCTAGAGAGGCAAAAGGTGACCCTTTAGAAATATAATTTTTATTTTTATTAATTTTTATTTAACATAGTTATATATTATATAATTTTTATTCTAATTATTCATAACCACTTAGAAGAGCTCTACAAATTTGAATAACAGTTAATTCTCTTCACTTTTCAATTAATTTCTCAAATTCTTGTATTCTCTATTATCAGGAAGCAGGTCATCAACCTCTTTAAGCCTCTTCTGCATACACAATGTCCTCAAGTGCTGGGATTTCCACTCTTGACAGAGCACTTCTCAGCTTTTACACTCAGCAGAGAGAATTGGGAGTTAAATTGGATTATAAATGCCACTGCTCCTCTCTGCCACATGGTGGCACTTTGAAGACGGGTTCTACCCAGTGAGCATGCCCACTGCTGCAGCTTTTGCTGATCTAGACCCTGGTAAAGACTTGCTTAGTTCTCTGAGGAAGAACGACCCCAAACTTCAGCGCTGAGCTCAGCCACACTGTTGCAGCTCTTTGTTCCTTGCTTTCTCGTCACACCCACCCACTTTCCAGGATGCTGGCCAGCCACCACCACCCCCCCCCTCCTGCCCCTATAATGCTATTTGGGAATAATTTCAAATGTACTACCTCACAGATCCAGAATCCTTTTCTCTCTTACCTCCCCAAAGAGAGATGTGCAGTTAGCATTTTAACCGTCAAAGGCAAAAGGTCTTATTACACGCCTCTTTCTTGTACAATCTGCACTAACCTTTCTTAAGAAATCTAACCTCAATAAATCCTCAGTGCCCTCACCCAGCCTCCTACTGGTTTCCCTGACTTCTTAGACAAGACAATGAACATATTTTAACTTCGTATTCATGTCTCACAGGCAACATTATGAACATAGAGGTTTGGTTTGGCTTGTTTGCTTTTGTTAGGTTAAGTATACAAGTGCCTTTTACATCAGAAAAATTAATAGGTTCGAAGAGATCATTTGACTTAACTCCTATCACAGAGCTGGTATTTGGGAAATACCAGCTCTGGCCTGATGCCTAAGTTCTTTTCTCACTGCAAGGCCTCCCTGCCTCTCTGCACTGGGCTCTCTGACACAATTCATCACCCTTATCCTCCAACCTAACTTTCTTTTTTTTCTTTTTTTTCTTTTGAAACATGCATGTCTTATACTCCAGCTAAATTTAAAAGCTACCATTTCTCCAAAAGTGAGCTATACTTTTCTTTTCCATCTCTGTGCCTTTGTTCATGTTGTTTCCATTTTTCTAAATTGCTCTTTATTTCTTCTCTGCCTTTTGAAACCCTAATCATTTTTAAGTCCCAATCAACACATTAACTTCTCCTTCAGGCCTTTTAGAAACCATCCCACCAAATGCAATCTCCTCCTCCTTTGAATCCTTATAGCATTTCATGCATACTTTTCTTATAATATTTTTATTCATACATTGCAGACATCTTTATCTCAGTGAATGTATCTCTTTAATTTGCTATTTCCTACAACATCTAGAATAGCGTCTTCTACTTAGTATACATTGAATGAAATTTCATTGTCAAAAACATCCCTAAATCTTTAGTAGAATTCTCTCTTCAACCTAAACTTGGTGTCTCTTAGTGTGCTCTAATCCCAGGAAGGTTCACTTCAAAGGAAAGAAAAAAAGAAAGGAAGGAAGGAAGAAAAGAAATGCAAAACAGGAAGTAAGTGATGATATCAAGGGCATTTTTATAGGTTGCAAAATTCCCAAATAGTTCCAAGGGCTAGGAACTTCTGCTGACATATTCAGTGACCTCACAGCTTAGAGGAAAATCAGTTATCTTTGCAACCAAAAAGGACAAGTAGGAAACTGTGGAAGGGAAGAATGGGATGTCAATTCATAGAGCTGGTCACACTTTCACCCTTGGGTACCATGACACTATGCTCAGTTTGCTTTCCTGATATCTCACTTACCCAGTCCCCTCCCCTCAATCTCTGAGTGCTGGAGTGCTGCATTTGGTTTCACCTCTTCTATTATTCTCATTATACACCTTCTCCATTGGAGGGTGACTTTTGTCAACTGAAAAATTTACAATCCCCTGGGACTGACGAATGAGAGGCAGAGATAGGGACTGGTTGATGTTACTCAACCATCATAATGTATTTCTATCTTCTGACATTGGCAGTGACTGAAACTTTGAATGACAGGTAGTGATAAATGAATAAAAACAGAATTTTGCATTTAGGTGCCTCTTGGGACATGTGACGATTCACAAGACTGGTAAATAAAATTAAGTACATGTTTGCTTGAATGGCATAAGAAACCACCCAGAACCAATGTCTCTCTGCTTTTCTTGATAGTGATCAGAAAACTCCACAGACAGCCTTAGACCTCATAAGGTAAGTCACTGTTTGCTTACACATACTAAATGTTTTGTCCTTTGGGGCCCTTTTGAAGATGGAAGAGATGCAAAAAAAAACCAACAGCCTTTTTTGCTCTTTTATTGCACTACTGTTAATTTGAAGCCTGCCAGTCAAAACACACAGGATGCTGATTGCTATGTATTCTTCTATTGTAGAAGAAATAGCTAGGTCTCTGGTAAAAAGCCAGGGATGTCTTTTCTCCTAGGGCACATAAATGCTCTGTGTGTGTGTGTGTGTGTGTGTGTGTGTGTGTGTGTGTGTGTGTGTAACTGTATGAGCATACCATATGTGGGAGGATGTGTGCACCTGTGCATGTACATGATGTGTATGAAATTCTCTCCTTACCCAGTTCTATTCCCTGATATTTTGACTATAGTCGGTTATATTCTCCAGATGTAACTACTGAACCACTTAATTTTCTTTTAGGTGATGTACCAAAAAACAAAACAAAACAAAAACACCCAAATAAATGGGTTGGTGAGGACTCTGCAACTTTTTAGGGCTGTGCCTGATTTTCTTGCCACTGTGAGAATTTTTACAATGGTATTGAATAGATGACACATGGTAAAGAGAAGAAAAACTAACAAAAGTTAGCTTTTATACAGACACAGATTTAAGTCATTTTAGAAACTATCTTTAAAACCTGAAACCCATCAAAAATGTCTTTTCATTTAAATCTTCATAGGAAAATATGAGTCACACAATTCATAAACTTGTTCTTCTTAGAATAAAACTTTGGTTACTTCAGGACTTCTATTGCCTTAAAAATTTGCTTTATCATGTTCTAGATCTAGATCTGAAGGACCTAAAGTATCTAGATTTAGAAAAGAGACATCTAAGCCACATGACCAGTTATCTCTAACCATTTTTAGTTATATACCCCATCAATAAAACACTTTTGAGCATCCACCCATGTCTATACATATAATTATTTATTTGTAAATTATATACATAGACTTCTGTATAGACTATCATTTTAACTATATAATAAAATGGAGATAAAAAATTTTAGTCCTTGATTTCAAACTGTACTACAGAGCTATAATAATCAGTACTATATGGTACTTGGCACAAAAACAGACACACAAATCTATGGAACAGAACAGTAAAGCCAGAAATAAACCCATGCATATATAGACAATTTGTTCACAACAGAAGAGCCAAGAACATAAAATGGGGAAAGTGTTGGGAAAATTGGATATCCACATGCAAAAGAATGAAACTAGACCACTATCTTACACCATACACAAAAATGAACTCAAAATGAATCAAAGATTTGCATATAAAACCTGAAATCATAAAATTCCTAGAAGAAAACAATAGGTGGTAAGCTCCTAGACATCAGTCTAAGCAATTTTTTTTTTTTAGCTATGACTCCAAAGGCAAGGGAAACAGAAGCAAAAATAAATAAATGAGACTACATCAAACTAAAAAGCTTCTGCACAACGAAGGAAACCACAGACAAAATGAAAAGGCAACCTACTGAATAGAAGATATTTGCAAGTACATACATCTGATGAGGGGGTAATAGCCAAAATATATAAAGAACTCACACAACTCAACAACATAAAACCAAACAATCAATTAAATATGGGCAGAGGATCTGAATAGATATTTTTCCATAGAAGACATACAGGAGGCCAACAGTTACATGAAAAGATGTTCAACATCACTAATTATCAGGAAAAAGCAAATCAAAACTATAATCATATATTACGTCACACCTATTAGAATGGTTGTTATCAAAAAGACAAGAAATAACAAATACTAGAGAGGATGTGGAAATGTAAGAAAATCCTTATAAACTATTGGTGGAAATGTAAACTGATGCAGCCACTATGGAAGACAGTATGGAGATTCCTCAAAAAATTAAGAATAGAATTACTATACAACCAAGCTATCCCACTTCTAGGTATTTATCTGAGGAATACCAAAACACTAATTTGAAAAGATATATGTATTCATATGTTTATCACAGCATTATTTACAATAACCAATGTATAAAACAACCTAATTGCCCATGAATGTGAAAAAAGAAGAAAATCTTGTCATTTGTGATAACGTGACTGGATCTTGAAAGTAATATGATAAATTAAATAAGAAGAAAGACAAATATTGTGTGATTTAACTTATATGTGGAATCTAAAAACAAAACAAAAACAAAATTGTAGAGAATAGATTGGTGGTTACCAGAGAGGAAGAGGGTTTGAGGGAGGGTGAAATGGGTGAAGGAGATCAGTTGTATGAGAATGGATTGTAACTAGACTTACAGTGGTGATCACTATGTAGTGTATACAAATATTAAGTTATAATGTTGTATACCTGAAACATATATAATGTTGTATACCAATTTTACCTCAATAAAAAAAACTTAGAGACTGACTTAAAATAAATACCACATTTTAAAAATTGTTTTATTTATTAATGGTATAAAAAGGCCTTTTGTTCCTTTTAGAATTCTAATAGTAATATTTTTAGTAGCAAGAATAACTGAATACATTTTATTGTTTGTGAACTTTTGGATTGTCTTCATATGCTGAAATTTTAGTTTAAAATGTCTCTGTAGTGTTAATGGCTTCATGCTAATGTTAACTAAAATATAATTTAGACCAACTGCCAGTGAAACTGGATGTGAATATCAGTTTGCTAGGGTTGTTGTAATAAAGTACAACAAACTGGGTGGATTAAACAACAGATTTTTATTTTCTCAAAGTTCTAGGTCTGAGATCAATCAAGGTGTCCACAGGGTTGGTTCCTTCTCAGGGCTATGAGGGAAGGATCTGTTCCAAGCCACTTTTCTTAGCTGGTTGATGATCATCTTCTCCCTGTGTCTTCATATCATCTTCCTTTTATTCATGTCTCTGTGTCTAAATTTTCCTTTTTTATAAGAACACCAGTTCTATTGGAACAGGGCCCATGCTAATGACCTTATTTTAACTTAATTACCTCTGCAAAGATTCTACCACTACATAAGGTCACATTCTGAGGTATTGGGAGTTAGAACTTCAACATATAACTGGGGAATGAGGGGATGGGGCACAATTCAGCCCAAAACAAAATTTACACTGCAAGTAGTTTTGTTCATAATTTTAAAGTTTTGAGTCAACTTTATTTTGATGTGACGTCAAATGTGATCAGCTCTGCCATTCACCTTGAATTATTACCTAATATTGTCTTTCTTACAGAAATCTTTTAGGACCCTTGTTCACACAAACTGCAGAACATCACAGGCCACTGGGAGAAAACTAATGAATGATGCCACTTCTGTGCAACCCCCACCCTTCCATCATAGTATCTTGACTATGTGACCTATAGACCAGTTGAGGGCACTACTAATTTTTTATTGCTTAGAGTAAAACTCCAATTCATTGTTTGTTATATATTAAGTAAATATATACTTTTAATATATTGAATACATAAATATATATATGAATTCTCTCTTTTTCCAGTGTGCCCATGTATTATCTTCTGGATGTGATCAATCCACTTGGGAGATCTCTGATCTGGACCACTCTGGACAAAACACCTGCACACTTTCAAATTCAAACCAGGAAAGTTATTTTTAAGAGGGCCTTTGGCTGTGAAGTAGGATGTACAATCATGTTACAGTCAAACCCAATCCAAAAAGCCCACAAAATTTATGATTCCCACTTTCTCTTCTCATCATCTTGATACACAGGTATTTAATTGTTCCCTGAGGTTGAAAGCAGTGGACAGAAAAAAATATAGACTCCAGCAGCACTTCATTAGCTCTCTGGATAAAGCCATTTCATCCATAGAGTTAGGAGCATTTGTTGAAAATGTCATTCGGTAGGTATCAGCATCGCCTGTGTCATGGTTTGATTGAATTTGTAAAATAATGTAATAGAACTGTGTACTCCACAAAAGGCACAAGGCAATAATGACGACGGGGGCTGGGGATGAAAGATGCCAAATATTCTGTCCAATTCAATAAAGCAGACAGACAGGTTAATGCACTCAGTGCTGCAAGCATCTACCTCAGCAGAAGGAATGGAAATGTTACCTGTTTCCTAAGAACTGTGGTGTAAATTTTCCTGATGTTTATAGGAAATTTGGCCTAGTATATTCTGGCTCTGGGGTCCTAAGTGGGCCAACAAAAGAGCAGCAATGATGTGGCCAAATGATATATTCAGAGGAAATCAAGGCCTGCCAAAGAAAAGGATCCCTCTTCAGGAGAGCAAGAAATGCCACGTCATGCCCCTGCTGTGCCCCACATCGTGGTGCCCCGTTCCAAGAGCTGGTCACAACACACAAATGCAAAATCAGCAGGAAAGGCCAATTAAATGGAGATTGTGTTTGATGCTTTTCATTCTCATAATGCATTCTAATCTGATGCAAAGTAATTACTTTCTACAATTCTGGATAGAAAGGAAATAGCATCAGTGGGCATTCCAACTGTATCTAATCGTGGTACAAGAGCAGAACAAGGCTAGAGCCTTGATACTCTGGGACTGGGTGGTAGTTACCCTTTTATGATGCCCCACCTCACTGACCTATTCCCCAGGCACACCGTGCTGCTGTATGTCACTGTGATTTTTATTGATAATTGAAGAATAAACTTACATCATGCTCTACAAAACTTAAACAGTCCCTCTTAAGGCACTTTGACTACTGCCTCTCTTGCATTGCACGTATTTCTACAATGATGCATAGTTTATTACATCATGATATACACACATGCACACACACACACACACACACACACACACATCAGGGACCATGTCTAACCTTTGTATTTCCAGTGCCAACATAGATTGTCACACTTAATAGTTCCCTTATAAGTGTTTTGGGGACCTGGCCTTCTGTTGAAGTGCTTAAGTCTCTAGTGTTGTTATATACATGGTCTCATGGACCCATCACAATAAACATGTAAATTTGTTACCGATACAGCTATTATCATTTTAAAGTTGGGAAAGGTGTACTCAGAGGAAATAAATGGCTTGCCTAGGTCACAGAGCTTGTTAGCAACAGAAGCAGGACTTCTACCCACAGTTTTCAATGCTAAAATCAGTCAGTGGTTTTTCACCACCGTAGAGAAAATTCATGCCCCCTGCTTGGTGAAATAAAGAGATACTCATACCCAATGTTAAGAGAACCAGGAGCAAAGTTTTGGGTCCATAAATGAAGAGACAAGGACCTGTTAGTTCTTTTCTTATACTGATAGAATACCTAGAAGGGTAGCCAGGTATTTTGTACAATGAATAGTTAATGAATAAATAAATGAACAAACTGACAGCTTTTAAGGCATAGACAGCAATTCTCACACAGTTGAGCACTGGCTTTAGGTGTGGTTCTAAAATGTCCAGATCAGGCCTGAATGGCTTTAGGACTGATTCTGAAAGAAAATATGTGGGGGGGGGGGGTAAATGAGTTTTCATTAAAATTAAGAATTTTACCCCACAAAATGGGCACTGCATTAATTTCCCTTATGGGTGCCACCTTTGTCTTGAGTTTCATCAAGAAACTTTAAAAAGGATAAGCATGAGCCCCTGTCTGCCCAGTGATCACACCAATGTAGTTCCCTGGACAGTTCTGGACAGATTTTCTGGGGTCGAATATTGAAAGATTTTGATGAGAGAGACTATGGAGACGGATGGACCTGGGATAGAGTCCTGGTTCCTCTCTCACTGCCTCTGTAGTACTGGGAAAATTCTTAACTTGGATACAACCCAGAGCCTCATCTGTGAAGTTGGGTTGAAGGCAGGGTCTGCTTCACAGGGTTTTCTGGGAGAATTAAATGGTTAAAACTTAGGCAGTAACTCAACCGTTTTTTAACTTGGAGTCCTAGGACCTCGGAAGGTCCTCAGATTTTTCAAAATCCCAAAAGTCTATGAGAATGTAATTTTGTGTTTTTATTTTGATGGTAAATCTAAATATATCTATGAATGCAAACATGGTCCATGTCACCTGGATGAATATGAGGTTCCAATGGCTACCTTTTTGTTTGTGTTCACAATCATATGTGCCTCCAGCCAAGGACAAAGGATATTGTCATGCATTGTACAAGACTTTTGTAGCAGTTTGAATATAGACAAATGATGGGAGAATTGAGTCATGACTGTTGAAAAGCTAAACATCCAAGTGCCTGTGCTGTAGCTGTCAAGTGCTGTACTTGGATTACCAATAAACACACAACAAGCATCCTTTTGTTAAAGAATATTTTTTCTTGTGCCTTGTGTTGATTGTGCATCCTAATTTTCTAAATTGACCAACCCATTTATAGTTTAACATGACTGTATTGTTAAAGTGGCAAAATAATGATAATGATAATGACTGCAATTTAAATGATTGGCAATGACTAAAATAAAGAGAAAACAATCATGAGCAAAACAATTATGCCAACACATCTTTCTATTAATACATCCATAGTTGGCAATTTAAGTTTAATCACTATCTGCTCTTTAATGTCATTAATTTGAAATTTTTGGTTGTCATTTTGTTTACAATTCACTTTTAACTTTTGTTTTTATGCTTGTATAACACACATATTATTTAATTTTATATTTTTACCTATTTAAGGAATTTCATAATAAAAAGTGATATGAGGTAATGCTAAAAGTCTGCAAGAATTTATTTCCTTTCAAAGAGATCTGTATATACCCTGATTACTCAAGTTGGACATTGAACCAACCAGCCCTTCCAGATCTAAAATCCTCTAATATGGAAACTAATGACTGCAGGGTGCTGGTGGGAGGAAGGGGAAACATAGGGTGACCTTAGATCATTATAAGACACAAAAGTCATCAATAGATGGTTAGACTGTTTGGACCCATGTAAGAGAATAAGTCACCTAGAAGTTCACATTGCCTTGGACTAGGCCCCAAGGCTCCATCTGGTGATGCTGTATTTCAGATGCTTTCTTCCTCCTTTTATTTGGAGCATGAATGGATCTTCTCAAGTAAGTGAAAGCATCTAAGCCACAAACCGTAAAAACACAAGATATCCACAGATGCTTAGTGGGGGAACTTAGCCCAGTAACCATGACAGTGACTCACAACAGCAATCTGTAAAATTTTTCAAACATTTGAACTCGAGGTTTAGAAGAGTCAGCTGTGGTAGATATAACTAGAAACATGAAGACAAAGGCAATATGACAGCTCTGTTTTTTTGAGCAGCTACTGGATCCCAGGAGATTCTCTAAACATGCCACACCCCGTGTCTCATTTAATCCTGCAACAAGTCTGTGAGGTAGATACAATTAGTATTTCCATTTCTCAGACAAGAAAACTGAGGTCAAGAGAAGTTAGGTAACATGTCCAAGAACATACAAATAATAAGCCAGAATTCTAACTCAAGAGGCCTATTCCAGGACTCCAGCTAAGCCACTCTGCTATAAGCAGAGACAGAGAGAATCACTGAGTCAAAAGAGAGTATAAGGCACTAGGGAAAGAAAATGTGAACTCCTACAGCTGGGCAAGCAATGAATCAGCTTGGTCAGTCATTCCAAATCCTGACTCACACTCCATGCTCCCAGACCACATCCCAGTTCCTGAGATGCTTAGCTGTGCTGCAACGGTTCATCACATGCATGCTGGTTGTGCAACTTTTCCTGGGTTCCCATGAAGCTTGATCTCTTATTTCCAAAAACAGCCTTGTAATAAGCTCTCTCCATTGCTTTCATTAAGTTGAAGGATCTCTTTTGCCTCGAGAAAACCTAACACAAAACTATTATTTAGCAGAGGTTCTCAAACTTTAGTGTACATCAGAATCGCCAGCAGAGCTTGTTCAACCAGGCTATTGGGCTCTATCCCTTGAGTCACTGACTCACTGGGCCTGGGATGAGGCCCAAGAATTTGCACTGTAACAAGCTCCCTGGTGATGCTGGTCTGAAGATCCATGGACCACACTTTGAGAACCATTGATCTAGAGCCTTGCTCCCCAAACTGTAAAGAGCAGCAGAAGCAGCCTCACCTGGGAACTTGTTAGAATGGGACTCTCAGTGCCCACACAGGCATGAACCAGAATCTTCATTTTAACAAGATGCCCAGGTGCTCTCTGTCCTCACTAAATTTGGAGAAGCACTGCAGTCAGAGCAGTCAGTGGTTCTCAACCACCACGCATCAGAAATACCAGGAACCTTTTAAAAAACACTGATGCCCAGCCCACAGCCAGGGATGGTAATTTAGCAGGTTGGCATGTGGCCAGGGCATGGGAATCTTTAAAATCTATCCCTGTGATTCTAATGTGCTACCCATGTTGTGAACCACTAATTGACCCAGAGGCGCTGACTCAGACTATTGTATGCTGGTCTCAGCCTATCAACAACAAGTGTTGTGGCTGGCCTAGCCCTTAGGATTTCTATTATGATTGTAAGACATCCTTCAGCAATAACCTTCAGGAAACTTTGAAAAGATACAGGTTTATTACTTATAAAATCTGGAGCACCTAGGGCCACAAGGAGAGGTTGCAGGTAGAGAGAGTACACATGCATGCATCTGAGGTGCTGCTTTTATTAGGGTCTAGGATGAGGGCCTAGGATTTCAAGGGCTTACTCTTTATGGGTGAATTTAAAACATAAGCATGGGAATTTAGAGCACAGGCAGGAAAAACAGAAAAGTAGCCCAAAGGCCCAGTTACTGAAATCTACTAAAATCTCTAAAACAACGGAGCCTCAGTTTGAGGAGGTAGCCTGGCTCTTTACCAGTAGTGTGGCTGGCAATGTGTTCACTCAAAAGAACCAACCATCTTTGAAATGGATGCATCAACATACAAAACTTAAATCAGGAACCTGTACAAGCAAAAAAAAAAAAAAACTGTCAGGGCTTGCCCTGCACTGATCCACTGGCATTTTCTTTTGCTCCATAGAAGTATGTACTTCTAGAAGGAAAAGGAATAGTTACTATAATATTTATTAGACTGACAGAAGAGGAGAAAAAGGAGAAATAACTTTATGTCTGAAATCTCCATTCCGGCCAAAACAGACTTCAAGTTGTAAAGGGTTGAAAAATTAAATGAGACCAATGAAATAAAATCATTTCTAAACCCAGCAAATATTGCTGCAGCACTGATCTGCTGACCCAGCAGAGGAGTGAGATAGAAAAATATATTCTTCCCAAATGAATATTTGTTCTCCAAATGAAGTGTTGCACTACTGCCTCCTTTCCTTCTAAAGCACTTTTTCTCCCTTACCTTTTTTTTTGAGTTTTGATTTTTAATAAGACGTGTGATTTTACACAACTTATTCTAATTCTCTGTATCTCAAGTTTCTCAACAGAAAATTGAAACTGATTCTTAGCTTGTAAATCATGAAGATTGAGTTGAATTCATACAAGATGCCCACCACGTACGTGCCTGGCCATATAGTGAAAGCACAGTAAATAGTCTGTCTGGGAGAACTCCATTAGAAACTTTAACAATTAGGTAGCTAATGATCTGAGCACCTGCTAATCTCACTTTAAGAGAGTGTGTCTGGCCTTCTACAGGAAACCACAGATACTATAGCTAGCAAGATTGGAAGGAAGGCTAGATCCAGTCCAAGCAGGCTGCTCAGCAGGTTCTCGAAAGCCAAGATCACGAATCAGAGAGGTTTCTTGCAGCTACTATGGCCTGTAGGATGGGCAGCAGGCA
Source organism: Macroglossus sobrinus (assembly GCA_004027375.1). Classification (NCBI taxonomy): domain Eukaryota; kingdom Metazoa; phylum Chordata; class Mammalia; order Chiroptera; family Pteropodidae; genus Macroglossus; species Macroglossus sobrinus. Next base: position 11,993 of record PVKZ01005688.1, read on the forward strand.
ATTCTCCAAATCTTGCTATAGTCCATTCAGGATGTGAACTCTCTCAAAAAGGGTAGTGTGCTGCATTTCAAGGACTGTTTTCATCTCCAGAGAGTCGAGTAGGTTGTGAGAAGGCAAATACTTCTACAAAATCTCTTGAGAGATCATTGTGTGATCGGAAATAAAGAGGGGAAGGAGTTGGAGTAAAGAGTAAAACACCTCTTTCAAGCTTGTTTCCTCCCAGCTTCTCCCATATCCTTCTTCTTCCGAGCTCTTGGATAGGAGGTACTTAAGTATATATATATATATATATATATATATATATATATATATATATATATATATAAACTATGTAAATATCTAATCAATGTACTGTATATTTGAAACTAATAAAATTAAATGTTAAGAAAAAAGTCTCTTCTAATAGAAGTTTTGTAATGCCTCTGAAGTATTTTAAACTTAGAGTCAATATACTTTGTATACTGATGAGATACTGCAGTAAAGCTGTCTGCAGCCAGTTAATTAAAAGACATTGCAGTACCTTGGCCTCAGGCATTAAAAGTCTAGCTGATAAACTGAAAATTGGCAACTGGAGAACTGACAGGACACAAGGGGATAATGTGTCACTCACTTAGGAATTTGTTTTTCTGATGGCTAGATGAGCACAGCCTGGAGGAGGTCACATGGATCAATTATTGTCAGAAAAGCAGGGATGTACAACTCTTAAAATGTGCAGCAATAAAAAAGTTCTTCCTAAATGTTATTCTGTTTTCCTTCTTTTTATCACCACAATACTGAAGTCAAGGAGAGACTTCTGAGAGACCTTTGGGTGTGTCGCCTGGCCGACTCCCAACTAACAGAGACCTAGTGTAAATTTTTAAAAGTGCCGCCTCCTTCTGGCCAAACATAGCTCTTGCCCTGGCTCTAATATCCAGTTTGGTGATCAGATTCCAGACTGGATTCCAGTGAATCTCACCTTTTAGGAATACCTGCCAAATCTGCAAAGTAGGGCCCCCACCTCCCACCCTCCTGCTCGGATCGAAGAAAGACTAGACTTTGAAGAGGAAGCCCTTGCAGAGAAGGGACCAGGTTATCTCTGTCCACCCCCAAAGGGAAGGAACATTCCCAAGGTCAAGGTCTTATCTCCTGCTCACCCACAATACAAGTCCTATGATGCCTTGAGTATTACCAAAAATCTCCTCATGCCTAGAAATTCCCCACCAAGAGACACTTGCTTTACTACAAGATAAGAGTTACCTATTGGTAAGTAAAGTGGGAAATAGAGAAAATAGTATCAGAATCTGGGAGGGCTTTCCGCATGCCTATCTGGAGACCATGATGTGTGACCCCACCCACCCACCCACCTACCCTAGGAGCATGTACTCTTCCATTCCCTCACCCTTTTGCTTTCAATTTCTTATGTGATGAGGTAATGATGAAAGAATACCTACATATAAAAAAGATAAAAGTAGAAAAAAACGCTTGGAAATTGCAGATAGCCCTTTAAGTCAAAACACCGGAATGTCTAAATGGTGTCTTTCCCTGTCTCAAGCAGTTTCTGCTATTTAATGCCGTGCTTTCTTACTGTGTGCTCTACTGACTACTTGCTTAAGAATCACTTGGGGGCACATGTAAAGATACATCTTAGGCCTACTCATTCAGAATTACTGAAAGCAGAGATGGAAATCTATGTTTTTTATTAACAAAGTCCCCTGGTGACTCTTATGTATTCTTAAGTTTGTGAATGACTAATATACTAGAACAGGTAGCCTATATAGTGAATAGTTATTCATCTAATTTTTCTGGTTATGACTTCTTTCATATTTAGAGAGTGGAGAGTGAGTTCCCCATGTCATTTACACAGATATCGATTAGCCTAAACCTAGCATTATGAAGTTCTACTTAGCTATAAGCACAGAACAGCACTCTAACTTCCATAAATAATCAACTATAAGCTTTTGCTAAGCAATTCCCATTGAACTTGCACAGCACCATGCATCCAGTTCTGAAACTGCCCTAAAACCAATCATATCTCAAGTACATGCTTTATTATTCTTATGTATGGCCACAGCCATTCTGTTTCCAACCCTTGAGATGGTGCTGTGAAGAAGCCCTTTATTGGAAAGAAGAATGAAGAGGCAGATGGAGTTGAAGGGGAAAAAGAGTAGGTCAAATTGTCTCATTGAACAGGGAGGTCCACTTACCAGCATTAATCACAACCTTCTCTTTATTGTCTGTAGGGGACTGTGTAAAGTTAGAGGGTCCTGAGGGTCAGATCAGGAAGGATAACTTACAGGTAAAGTATCTGAGTGTATCAGTTTCCTATTGCTGTTGTTGCATATTATCACAAACCTAATTTTCTTCCCATCTTTCTTTTAACTCTTACATTTAAAAAAAAATGAATGAAAGAAAATCAACTATATATTCAACTGGAAGAAAATTATCTTCTTTATCATCATTTTCTGAATTTCATTTTATATGTTATCTTCACAAAAATAACATCTCATGGATACTTTATATCCAACTATGAAAAATTTTATTAAAGTTTTGCATGTATTTTAGAACCTATTGTAAAGAACCTTACAGTGTCATAGACCCACTAAGCATTTACATGTAAATTGAAGGGAAGAGAAAGCATTTTAAAAATTGCTTCAGGAGAGAAACAAGAGGTTCAGAGGAAAAGGAATTGCTGAAAAATAGATAATAATGCTACTAGGAACACTGGATAGAGTATACTGGTATACAGAAGAATCTGGATTCTTGTTTTACAGCTGCAGTTCTGCTGGAACAGAAATTTTTGTCTCTCCTAAGTGGAGCAGATTTCAGCATGTGCCTGTATTTCTGTGGTAGACACTGGTACAGAATCACCAATGACCTTAAGTTGCTATTCCTTGTCTCTGGCCCAAAAAGATAATTGTCTACTACTGACTGGTCTTCACTTTTACATTATGAGTTTATTTTAAATTATGATAATACATTTTCAACATATCTTCCCCAATTTCAAACCATGAAGAAATGTGTGGAGAGTGAGAGTTGTGAAGAGGAAAAAGCATTCCTTTACCTACCATTCTCGGTTCTTTTGGCTGATCTAATAATCAAATAAACATGAGGCAGATTTACAAGAGAAAGTGACTAAATTAATTGGATACATACATATGAGAACCCCACATACATGAGTGGTTCAGAGATAAAAAGAGAAAATGAGGTATAATTGGCATTCTGAGCTAAGAATGAAGTAAGGCACCTTGGGATTTCAAAGGGGAGAAAGGGCATTTACAAGGGAATAAGAAGAGCAGGTGTTCAGTAATTAGAAGTTTTCTCTGCCCTATAGATAGGTAATAAGAAGTTTTTTTAAGAGAGAGGTGAAACTTTCTCATGAGCCTACAGGGTCTTGATTGCTTTTAGCTGTGCCACATGACAAAGTGGCACATTCTGAGGAGGCCTGTTCTGAAACCTTTCAGTCCTGCCTTCAAAACTTTCTGAGAAGTTTTCTATTCCAGAAGTTGGGTTGATAGATTGTTCCATATTTTATTAAATTAGTCTGTCTTGAGAATAGATTATTTCAGTTAAACAGTTGTGTCTCATTTCAGGAGGCAGTGATATAGATGAGCTCCCAAAGTCAGCCTCTGGTGCAAACAATCGGGTATTTAATAAGAAGTATCTCTTGGCAGGGTTGGGGGGGGGGCGTTAATAATTGGAGCAAACTATAATCTTGGTTTCTGAATTCTGAAGGCAAGTAGTTGAGAAAATTTCTAGATGTCTGGCTCGAAGCATCTTCAGATAAGGTAAAGGTAAGTGGTGACAATCTGACAGATTTTCCTGGTCTGCAGTTTGATTGCCTCTAGTGACCTTTCTAAAAAGGGCACAGATTGTCCATATGCAAGCTGTTGTGATGATTTCTCTGATGTTTATATCCAGTTATCCCATGTTAGCTTACAAGGTTTTGGGGAAATGCAAGTTTTAGTTCTCAGTGATTCCAAGCCAAAAGATGAGAGAAAAATTGAAAATGTTAGTTTGGAGAGTCATAGCCAGATATTGGAGATTAGAAGAATTCAGAATTCAGTCCAGTTTACAGGTAGAAACAAAACCTCAAAAGACAATGAACAGTTATCCTAGTGCAGACCCAACTTTGCAATAATGCCCCTGATGCGAGTTCCACTCTTGATCACTCCAGACTTGCTTCTTTTCAGCTCTGAGCCCCTTTTTTAATGCAATGACTTAAAACAAAAAGATGATTAAAAAAACGAAGAAGATGAAGGAGGAGGAGGAAGAGAAGGAAACGACGATGAAGACGATGACGACAACAACAAAGAAGAAGAAGAAGAAGATGAACAGTATGAGAAACTAATATTCACAAAGATATATTACTAAAACATAATTTTCCTGTATAAAATCTCTCTCATTTTTACTAAATAGCCAAATAAAATAAATTTATTTGCAAAATAATTTACCAATAAACATGACCTGTTATTTCTATCAATATAAGAATAGCAACTGATCATATAGGCTCTTTTAAATCTTCCTTGCTGGAATTTTTCACAAGGAATCTCCAGATTGAACTTTTAAAAGACTCTTGAGGCCAGAAAGCCAAGGGAAGAATTTGCCACCAGACTTCACCTGGAATATGTATAGATTTGAGTGAGTTCAAGTTTCTCTTTTCTCAACATACCCAAAATATCTTGAAGTTCCTGCACCTGTCAGGAAGTGACTTTATTTACTCACCTGGTAAAACTGCTGAGAACCCTGTAAATAAGGTACCAGGTAAATATTTCCAAGGGTTTTATTGGCTTCCATAACTCAATCTTAATTTCTTAAAGGTGTCTGGCCATATCTGAGTCTATTTATATTTCTCTCAAATATGACATTTCAATAAAAGTCTTGGTAATATAACTGGTCTCCAACCATGACCTGTTACAAGGAGAATAGATTCTTATTGAACTTAATACAAATAACAATATTGCCATGAAAATAAGAATATTTTCTGAGAGTTTCTGAATTCAGGAGGGATCAAGTAGGGAGAAAAAGATAAATGTTTTCATTATGCCTACAAAAGTATAATTTACCAAATTGCTCTAAATCATAGTTTAAGAAGAAAGGTTTTTTTATACCTGAAATAAATTAGAGAACTAGCAATGTTTCAAACAAAAATTCAGAAAAATTATAACCACTCTCATCAGCTCATTTAGTCTCATGTAATTAAAACTTGTTCTGCTTAATCTAGTTTTTCTATTAGCTCTTTCAACCTTGCCTGATAACTGAGGGTGAAAAGGTCAATAAGAATTCCAAAAAGTTTGCAAGGCTTTTCATTAAGGCTTCAATAATATTCTCAATGAAGTGGTGCCTCCATCACTAGAAATTGTGGAAGGTGTACCCCAAGTTGGAAACACTTTTTCTAACAGTTTCTTTGCCACTGTGAGGGCATCAGCATTGTAGCAACCCATTCAGAAAGCATACATACAACAATGAGGACATATTGATAACCCATACTAAGTGGCAGTTGAATGAAGTCCAGTTTAAATGATAGATGAAGAATTGCAAAATACAAAAAATGAGGTTTGCCAGGGAGTTTGGAAGAAATCAGTGGTCATCTTAGGTTTCCCATTGCCACGATGTCTGTTTAATTTACAGACATTGTTTACCCATCTTAGTTTTTCTGATTTAGAAGCAGACTAAATCATGTTATAAGGGCATGAAGATGGTAAAAATCTGACACTGAGGGGTCATTTTTGTAGGAGCAAAATGGACTTCATTTACATGTACCACAATCCTTGTTAAACGTTGTTGCTGCTGCCTTTGCATAAAATAAACATAAAACAGATTAACAAAAGAAAATGATTAAATTTATTTACATGCATACCTGCGGGAACCTCTTGTGTGTGGGGTCTCTACTCCCTCATGTATGTGTCCCTTGGACCTCAGATGGTTCTGTTACTAAAATTTCATCATACCACATATTTAACTTTTAGCCTACTTTTTTATTTAATATTTTAACAATCATTTCCCCTATGACATCAATAAATTTTTATGAACATTATTTTCAATAACTATATAATGGTTCTATATATGAAAATATTTCCCTACTTGTCAGACATGTAGGTTGTTTCCAATTTGAGAATTTTATTACTAGTACTGAAATTAACATCTGGTACAGTAATCTTTATTTGCTTTTCCGGTAATTTTCATTGAATCTACTCCTACAGATAGAATTGTTTTAATTAAAAGTTTTACCAAGTAACCTTTTCCTCAGCAGCAAATGAGAGGGTCAAAGATATGCCACCATCACTAGCAATAATTCAGCCATTTTTTTAATCTTTGCAAATTTGGTTGATTGAAAATAGTATCTAATTATAATTTTAAATTTTATTCCTTTAATTATTAGTGTGCTTGTTTAATTACTTGTGAATTTTAACAAGTTTGAAATATGTATTAACTTTGTATTTCTTCTTTTAAGAATTTTTCTTTGCCTATTTATTATCTCAAGTTATCTTTTTCATCTGTAAAACAGATGGTAATAGTACCTGCATAATAGAGTATGGTAAGGATCACACTTTGTTTCTTCTACTCCATTTGTTCTCATCTCTTCTAGACAAACCCTGCAGCCTTGGACCCAATCTATGTTGGGGCCACAATGGATCAGTCTGAGGAGCCCCATTTATACTGCCACACCACCCTATCTTATCTGGTTTACAACAATTATGATTATAAAAAATTACATTTTTTAATGATTTACTTATTGTTGTCCCCTGTCCTGCATCCTTTCCCCACTAGAACCAGGCCCTCATTTCTCTTTTGCCCTGGTGTTTCTCTACCACAAAGCAACATCTAGTACATAGTAGGTACTCAATAAATACTTGCTAGATAAATAAATAAACCTTCTTTCACTGCTGCAGTCTCTTCACCATGTTAAATACTTAGGCATAGTCTACAATTACCTCTTTTCTAAAGACAACTCATGAAGCCCCCACACATACCCACCCACATCTATACATGCTCACACACTCATGCTTCCAGCTCTTATTTCTGCCTCCCTCTGTCACACTTACAACTCCAATTCAATGTGCCACCACCAATTACACTCTACCATTCCACTCTGCTGTATCACACATCTGGTATGATTTCTACTAAGACCCAGAGTCCCTAATCCAGAATACAGTGGAAAGAAGGAAAAGAGGAAGCATGCCCTGATCTGGTTTCCTAAAAACTGTTGTCCTCATACAGAAAGGAATGTGGTCACCTGAATTTCTGGTTGGGAACCCTGAGCTAGGAGTGAGCTGTGACGGTAACAAAGCGCTTTTTTCTGTCTTCTGCCAGATGATGTTTATTCTTCTGAGATAGAGGGTGGAGCAAATAGAATCCACCACTGTGCTCCTCAATTGAACACCACCACTGTGGCAGTTTGTGAACATCCTCCCCAATCTTCCTGTATTGTCAGATCTGCCACAGTTTTTTTTTTTTTTTTTAAGTGCTTATACATTATCAAAGGGATTTTCATGGAATGTTTGCAGGGGACAGATAAAGTGCCTCTAGCCTGCCTCCATTTTAAAATGAAAGTCTGGTTAATGTTTAAATTCATTTCTTTAGCATAAAGAGACAGGTATTATATATTTTGGGAGGTCATTTTGTCCTATTTTACTTTTGTTGTGTTAAAATGATTGTGAGTCATTTCAAATATTTTTAAATGAATTTCACTATAGTTAATATACTATTATGGCCTATAATTATAAGAGTATAACTATTGAGACCCAGTAATTAAGTAATTAAATTTCAGAATTTCTTTGACAAATTAAAAAGCAGGGAGAACATATAATTGTTTTTGGAACGTATGTTGAACATTCCCTGGTGAAAATATAAACTATCTCCTTGAACTTTCCAGGGAAAGCATACCCCTAGTTCTCCCAATTGCTAAGCATCTCCCAACCTCTGTTACTCTTCCTACATCAACTTAGCTTCTTTGTGAATTGAATGGAAGCCCACTCTAGTAAGCCTTCTTCAAAATGTATCCTCACCACCTTCAATTCCAGATTGTTCCATCTTGAAACAAGGAAAAATCACCCCTTTTCTCACTGTTCTGTTTAAAGAGCTCTACATACTGATGAAAACACTGCTTGTTACTTTAAACATGGCTACATTTGTACCAGTTTGGAGATTCACTGGTAAGAGAATGAGCTGTTAGCCAGATCGTCAAATCCCCTCTTGTGTCTCATCATGTTACCACATTGTAAACATCCATTCAGTGAGACTCCCTATTGTGGCCAACAGACAGCAAGCCTGAGACTGAAGCTGACTTCGATCTCTTCCAGATCTGACCTGGGCTCCAGATGTTGAAAACAGGTATATATCAGCCTGAGAATAATCAGATGGGAAAAGAGATTTACTATAACCTTTAACAAGACACTCACATGGCAAACTAATCAAAATATTTCTGGTCAGGGATACGATGACAAACCATGCCTCCCTCCAACTCCTCTTGTCCTATTATTGTTGAATGATTATATCTAATTCCATCTCACCACTTCTTAATGTTCCTCCCAAATTAATGACCTAATACTTCATGCCAGAATATTCTTGGTTATTCTGGGAATTTAAGACATTTTTACTGTCATTGTGCTTTCAGGGATGTTGATGTCTACAACACAGAAAATGTTAGGAACTTGCAGTCCATGAAACCAAAACTGACAAAACCTCTTATTCTGGGTAGCATGAAAACAGTCAAGGGATAAATTGGTCTCTAATAAAATTATTCTTTTATTACTGTAGGAACTCTCTGCAGTACACAAATACAGATGCTCAAAGAAAATAAAATCACTAGCATTGATAGATGGCACCCACTGGTCTACATAAAGGTGAAGTAAAGATGAAGTAAAATGACATGTAAATATATAACATTTTAAAACAATTTCATAAAGAGATGTTTCAAAAGTCTCCAAACTTCTCACTTTATAAACCAATTTTTTAAAAGGTTTTAGTACATCAACAAAGGTTTTAGGATGTCAGTAAGACCTAACCTGGTAACTAATGATTCTGGAGGATTCAATCAAAACAGAATAATCTTTTTTTTTCCACAGTATTTTAAAAGACATTAAATCTCAGATGTTTCCAGATTATTCTTCAGAAGAGTTCAAAGAAATGGCTTTGATATAGATGGCTTTGAATGTTGGCAGATCATTTATAAGAGGAAACTTGAAACTAGGTTAAGGTAGTGACAGCGAAGAGCAAATGGAGGTCCAGGAGGCTGTATGCAAGGTCAGGCTTTATACATGGCCAGAGGCCTGCCTTAAAATGAGAGCAAGTTGAAATGCTAAGCAAGCTACAGAAGCAGGTGAGCTTTCATGTTATCCTGCAGGACTTCTAACACACGTAGAGATTTAGATGGGTTCATCCAGAGGAGATATGGAGGGAAGATTAAATACTTTTTCTCTTGAAGAAGTAGTTTTAAAAACCCTTAGGAAAGGAAGCATATGGACCTGAATTTAATTCATGAACCTGACCTAACTGTGAGCAAACCACAGACTCGCTGAGTAGGCCTTAAAGGTCATGTAGTCAAAGTATCAGTGTTTCCCAAAGGCCAACCTATGAAAGAGCCACCGGGGAGGACATTTTTAAAATACAGATTCTGCAGCTGCACTGTGGTAGCATTTGATTCTGTTGGTCTAGAACAAAGCCCAAGCATCTCTACTTTTCATAAGCTCTACTGTTGGAAGAACAACTTGGAGAGAGGAATGGATCAGATTGATAGAGCTCAGCACCTAGGATTTCTAGCCCACCTGCTGCCTGGACACTGCTGGTGGGCAATGGGTGAGTTCCCAGGCAGGAAGTCATGTCAAGGAGCCATCACACTGGTGTCCCAGAAAGAGGCTAGAGCGTGGCGACTTGTCAAGCTCTAAGTAAACAGATAGATAGGCAGAGGCCAGCAGTTCCATCCAAAAGTCTGAAAGAACAAGCGGTCACAGCCACAAGTGGGGTTCAAAGAAAGATACCCAGTCCTGAAAGTTATCATACCCTGAGATGATTATACACTGGGACACAGGCATGGGAGGACCAAAGGGGTACATGGAAGTGAGCAAAGCTAGGGCTTTGTCATGAGAATAGAGCAGAAGCCTGGTCTTTAAATCTAAGACAGAACTAAGGGGAGGTAGAGTTAGTCGATTGCCTTCTCTGCAGAAAGTTCACGGGATCTCTCATATTCCCTTCCCATGTGTTACCTTTACACATGCTGATTTAATCCCCCACTTAACAGGTGAGTTGAATTTCAAAGGTGACCATGGGCTAATCTTTATTTCTGGGACACAATATTATCATCTTTAAAATGGGTAAGATAATTCTTACTCCATGGAGTCTGGGAAATGATAGAATGCAGCATCGTGGTCCCTGACACATAGTGATATCTAAAAGGAATTTCAATTTCTAAAAGGAAGTCCTAAACGCACATGGTACTATTTTTCAAGACAATGTGTTCAAAAATCTACCACAACTTTCTATATCTACTTGAGTTTTCTATCTAGTTTTTAAAGCTCTCTGTTAATTAATCACACCCTCTATAATAACTGCATTTCTGACAATGTCTCTGAGCCCCACACTCCATGGGAGCTGACCCAGAGAGACATCAGGCTACTTCTCCCCCTTAGTTATCCTCACCTGTACATCTGTCCCTTCCTCCTTCCTTATACAAATAGCTAAACTGTATTAAACACATACTCTGTACCAGGCACTGTACTGAGTATTTTACTGGTATTATTTCTTTCAAGGGCAGCAGTTACCCTATTAGGTAGGTATTATCATTTTAATCTAATAAATAAACTGAGGCTTTAAAAGAGAAGTAGCTTGCATAACATCACACATTTGGTAAACAGCAGAGCCAGGACTTGGACTCTGGTTTATCTGTGGCCGAAGCTCTTGCTTCCAGCCCAGCCCGCACTGTGCTCTCTGCTTTCTGTCACTCAAGACTGAACTTGAACCCCATTTCCTCCATGAAGTGGAGGGCAGCTCTAGGCTTCGCAGGATCAAAGGCGACACCAAAAAATGTATTTAAGTACATCAAAGTCTGGAAGCCAAATAGAGAATCAGTGAGAGCACTTCATTATCCCTTGCAAACGGTGCCTTTGGGGCAAACAGAAAGAGTGAAGCTCACTGAATACTTAATGGGAGTCTTTTCCCATTAGCAGAGTCTTGTTTTTAAACAGTGAAAACAAATAGTGATAAATGCTTTAGGAAAATCACTCTAAACTTTGGTTTTAACACCATTTTAAGTAGAGATAGAGTATAATAACTGCAAACAAGTCAAAGTCTGCTGAGTCAGCATCTCTGAATCTTTCCTCTCAGTGTGTTAAAGAGATCCTCACTCACACCTGCTGCACCAGTCTCCACTAGGAGGAATTCACAAGCTCTAGTCTCACACTCTCTGACCAAGGATTGTCACCACTTATGCCACTCTGGCTCTGACCTTACATTCAGTTTCAAAAACTAAGAGATAATAAATAAATATAGAGATAAGTTTACAGCATTATATACATATACATTGATTTATATATCTATATTTATAGAGATCAATATAGCTATTTATTTATATAGATATATCTATACAATTTAATAATTTGGAAGCTTAACAAATATTTATAAAGGGCCTATTATGTGCCAGCCTTGGTATTAGGCACTAGAAAAAAAAGTAGAATAAGATCTGGTTTATACTCAATATTTGCACCTATTTAGTCATTCAAGTAATCCTGTGACACCATTACTATTTAAACAGAACAAATAGAGAGACTAAAGACACCTAGAGAAATTAAATAATTTGCTCAAGACTGTACAGAGAGTAGATATCTCTGCCCCAAAACCACAAACACACCTAGCCTCAATGTGCTGCCCCTAAGTCTTTCCAACATCTGGTCTCCCACTTAGATCCTATTTCAATTGACCTATTGACCTTGCTTGATTCCTCTCCCAACACTCTTAAAGTTATTCTTGAACTCCCACACTCTGGTCTGGGGAGCTGCCCTAATGATTGCAATTTTTCACTGAACTCCAGGTAGCACTCTGTCACTTGAAGCCATGTTTGCTGGATGCAGGCTATTGAGCCCTTAGCCCTCCTTTTCTGGTGCCCCTTGTTCAAGAAGGAGAAGGCCACAATGCTGACTCTGTTAGCCCATCAGGATCCCCATTATTCCAGGGGTGACCTCCCTGATGCTCCCAGCCTGACCTGATGACCCTAGTTGCCTGTCTCCTTGCCCCATAGATACCACACTCTGTCTAACATTCTGGGCTTGCCTAGGTGTATTCTAGGTCTTTACCTCTCCAAGTGTGCCCTATCTCAAGGTGGGGACCAACTCATGCCTGGCCAGACCCCAAGATATAACAGAAAGTACCATAAATGCATTCAATCTTCCTGCAGGATAATCTGTCAAAAAGTAAAAGCAGATATAAAATGTCAGGAATGAAAGGGGTTCTGCACCAAAGGAGAGAGGCCTAGCAAGCTAGAGAGAATGGTCTGAATCAATCCCTCTTTTACACACACATGTACACACTGCCCCTCCTTCTATTTCACATATACAAATACAGTTTCACTCTTTTCTCTGTCTCTGTCTCTCTCACATGCTTTCTGTTAGAGTTACGGCTCTCTAAAACTGAAAAAAGAAAGAGCAAGGGGTCCTCACACAGAGCCACAATGCATGGGCCAGAGTGACTATGGATCTAGTGCTGCTTAAGTTTTAGGGCCCCTCACTTGCACTGGTCTCTGTGGGTATGGGGGTTTGTAAGTTTCTAAGTGGTAAAAGGAAACCAGGTTATGACAGGAAGCATTTTATGTAAGCACTTCTAATAAATTGCCTAAAGAGTAGTCAAATTGAGGAGGATGACTCTCCGAAGAGTCATGTTGTGATTTATTTTATCATTCTAAATAAATATTTATATTTGTACCTAAGTGAGTATAGATACTTTTGTATTATATTAGAAAATCTCCCCAAATTGAAAAAGCTGTGGGTTCCACAAAGCCTAGAACTGCTCTTGGGGTGGAGAATAGTGGTATGAAGAAGCAAGAAAACTCAAAAAAGTATTGAAATTCAAACCATCAGGAGGGGATGGTGAAGTGTCAGCCCACCAGAAGGAGCCAAAGTAGTTAGGGAGGTTGCTGTATGGAGTCTAGGATCCAAGAATCTAATTATAAGCAAACAAAATGCGAAGGATTCAAAGAATTTCCTGAGTAGTTGTGCGTGTCCCCAGTCAGAGCAGAGAACAGTGGGAGGACTAACCAGAGTAGAATGATCAGGGCAAGGCAGCGTTTCAGAGACCCAACCAAAAGCACTGGAGTTAGTGGTGAGACTTTCATCCAAGCACCAAAAATAAATAAAAAATAAAAAATAAAAAAACAGGACACAAGGACAGGAGTACCATGGCACAGACTGGGCAGACATAGTGGGAGATGGGAGGGGCACACAAGCACCATCTACTCACCCTAAAACACTGTACCCCAATAGTGGAGTTGGGCACCTTACACTCTTTTAAGCTGCATGAGGGACTCCTCAGAAAGATGCAGTGCTAGATTAGCAGGATTGGGGAAAGCAGGCAATGATGGGGAAGCAAAACAAACAGGAAAATCTCACCTATGAAATGGGGATAAGAACATTGCTTAGAGTATTCAGTCAACAGTGTAGGTCAACTGTGCAACCTGGTGCCTTATTCAATCCTGAAGAACCATTCAAAATCTTTTTAATATGATCCTACCTTGAATATGGTCAAAAGAAAAGGAGTTAAAAGTCTGGTATGAGAATTATAAATTCAAGGAAATAATATGGTAAAGAAAGAACAGCTAATTTTACTTTTAAAAAGGAATTATTGATACAATGCAAACATGCAGTTTATGTGTTTTCTTATTGGTTTAATGAATTTCTTGATAAAATTTTATCTGCTCAGTTGATTAGAGATTGGTTAGTTTTCCTGTATAGTAACAGTAATAGTTTTAGTTTTTCTTATAATAATGACTACCGTTGCTGTATTTTATTTTTTAAATTGATATAGTACTGTAATATCACTCCATCTTTCCTGTGTTCTGGAAAAAATTAGAAAATTCTTTCTATTTCGACAGCTCAGGAGGTGTTTGTGGCCCTACCCCCAGTGCCATTCACTGCGGAATGCAGAACATCCTGTGAGTTGTCTGTCTCCGATGCCTGGTCACTCACAGACCCCACACTCAGGAAGAAACTTTGATCCCCAGCACTGAGACCTGTCTGCCAAGGCCCTTGGAAGTAATCTTATCTTTATCTGAAAGGCTAGATTCTAATTCTGTCTGATCACAAAAGGCTAGGTCTCAGCCTTCCAACAGAGCTGCTTACGCCAAAGCAAGAGCTACAAGGGTAAACTGCCAGAGGACATCAGAAGGTTAGAGGCTGCGATTTTTATTCAGTGTAGATGTGGACCCTTTAGCTTTCTTCCCAGGAGGGAAAATGTATTTAATATTATTAGAGAAAAATTTCCACTAACTGCAGTCATGTTCAAAGCACTCACGAAAAATACTTTGAATGCACAACATTTCTCTCAGGAAAGAATATATTCATCATTTCAGAGGAGGAAAAGACATCAGACATAAATTTCTCTCACCTACCTTAGCATCCATGGTTAAGGGAATTAATTTGTTTTTGCCTTATCTTTATGACAAAAGAATTTTTGCTCGACCTTTCAAATTCCTCTCAGTCTGAAGATTATATAACCAGAAGGTATGGTAGTGAATTCTCAAAAGAGAGGAGAAAGGTGAAAATGGAATAAAGTGTGGAATCACCAATCACTGCCTAAATTTTCAGACTCTGGGAGCCTTCCTGAACTGTATCCATAAGCCACAGCAAGATGCTTAAATCTTCTCATCCATTTTTTTCATTGTTAAGTTGTACTTCTTTTTGAAAGACAGGAAACATCTACCACAGCTCGTATTTAAATGAGAGACATCACTTACATAAAAAAGAAACTGCAAAACATGGCTACCATTACTATATATTATTTTCTAAAATGGTTTATGACAAAACACTCAGCATAAATGGTCAAAATTAAAAGAGAATCATAAAGTACAAAGTGAATCCAACTGAATAAAGTGAGAGCCAAACCGTTGTTCTTTAGTAAATGTTAACTAGAACCTCAAAAGTGTACATGAAAAACTTCAGAAATAAAACAGCTGTACAGAATTCAACTTAATGCTCTGTATTTAGTATGTGCCAAATGAACTTTTACTAAATCTTCCATCAATAATTGTGTTAACCAGTACACATTTATATGATCTTAGGGAAAGTCTATGCAGCCTCAACATAACTGAGTTAATTTTGTGTTATAAATTCTACTGGTAATTTACCAAAATGATACTGTCAATTCCTCTTTACCGATCTAGTTAATTTATTAATCCCACATTCCATTTTATGTTTGACCTCAAAATGACATACAAACATAATAAATGTGAGTATTGAGGATACCTGCAGATGAGGTTCAAAATCTAAATTCATGACAGTGTGGGCATCCAGAATAAAAGAATTCCTGCCATGTGCTCTCCAGGGATCGAGGTGGCAACAGGCTGTCGCTGCAGCCAGGCCCTCTCTTTTGAGAGAAAATTGCCCTACAGCAGTTCCTCCAGTCAGCTCAGCAATCTGCTGTAGAGAAAATCCTATCAGGGCATTGCCTGATTGAGCACATTGATTTTGCTCTAATAAGTATGGATTATCTGCCAGGCCATGGCCTCCTTCTAAATGCACTGAGGAGAAAAGGCAGCATATATTCTTCTCTCACCAGGCTAGTAACTTAATCTATTACCTTACATGGTGACCAGAGCAGCCTCTGATTAATATGATTCAGCCAGTTTGGGAAACTGGTTGGAGAAGCAGGGAAAACTGTTGCAGTGCTTCACAAATGATTGATTCTGAGATACCACATAAAGAATGCTTTAGAAAAAAATAATAGGTATAGTTAAAAATTGTAGGCAAAGGTGACTATTTCTAAGAGCTCATACAACAGCAGACCTCCCTGCCTGCCCCCTTGATATTTTTCAGTAGTTGGCTTTAAAGTTGGCGTAATTTTTTACCTTGGACTGCTTAGACCTCCAATAGTAAGACTGGCTGCTTTTATAGCGGGGACTGGTCCTGCTAGCTTTGAGTGATTTCATCCTCAATTTTAGGCAAAAAGGAACTCATTCCACAATCTAGTGTGAGAGGGAGAGCTCCTGACTGAGCTGCCCTGGGATGGTCCACCCTCCACCAACAAATCATATAGTTACCCTCCAGGCCAATTTCTCCATCTTCAAAATGAGATTGATAGACTATTCAGTGCCATATCCAAACAGAATATTGAGGGCAAATATTTTAAGAACATTCAAAAAATTTATAATTCTTTGAATGAGAAGCAAGCAACACTATTAAGATAACCAGGGAGCGTACACTGTACACGCAGAGGCAAAGAATGGAGGCAATTAGTCAAACAATGCTTGCAAAATACTCCCACCTCCCACAAAGAAGAGAAAAACAATATACACACTTACCACTGCTTATCTCATTAATCTGAGAACAGTAAATTCTCAATTAAAGTCATCCATAGATTCTCGGAATTGAAGCAAAAAAATTTAACAATGCCATATGCTAATTGATATAAACAAGGGTTAAGATCCTAAGACATCTCATCAATGTTATAATAAAAGGAGTCCAGAGGAAACCACAATGAGGACTTTCTATATTTCAGATAAAAGAAAAATTTGGGCTGTCTGAATTACCCAGATAGTTCCCTTAAACATCTCAATTTCACATATGTAGGGATAACCTCAGTAAGAACAATATTCTCTTCTTTCAGGAATGAGGTCCTAGACTTCATACCACATCTTTCTCTTTAAACCACTTCTTTCTGAGAAAGACAAATTATTATGCTATCTTCACCCAGATGGAAACTTAAGACTTTAGAAGACCACTAGAACTACCTGGAATTTAGCTAAACAGTTAAGGTTCAGAGTCTTCTAGAAGGTATCTCTTTAAGACATTTCTCCCTGGTGATAGACCAAACCCCAGAAATTCCTGCGCTGCTCTGGAAAGCATCACAGTTTAATGCTGTGTTTGTGCTGCCAGAAGATGTAAATCAAGATCATAACAAATTGCAATGCCTCAGACTCAGACAATTTAGGGGGGATTTTACTATGGTCATTACTCTAATTCGTGGTCAGAGTTTGTGAAAGTTCTTCCCAAACCAATAGGTGGATGAGAGAATGATACAACAACATCATACATTCAATTTCAATATTATTCAGTGAAGAGAAAGGGTGAGGGGGAAATTCATCCACTGTGACTTGCTCTTTGATTCCAGAAATAAATCTACATTTTTAATTTTTCAAAGATATTTCATACATATATCTGGAAGCCTACACTTCTCAATTTATAAGACTAATTTACCCTTAATTATTTTTATAGCTCAAGTATGTCACGTATAATAACTTTCTTATCATTGTCCAAGAGGAAAAATTTTTAAGTTTTTCTGACCAGTCTAATAATCAAAGTGACATGAGACAGATTAGCAGGAGAAAAACAAATTAAAATTTAATAACAGGTATACCTCCTGTACTCATGGAAGAGACCCAGAAAAACTGAGTAATTGCAAAATGGCTGAAGCCATCACCTTAATTACCACCTTCAGCTAAAGACAAAAGGAAATGTTGCAAGTGGGAGTTGGCTATGGGAGGTTATCAGGAAACACACGGTCTATAAGGAAGGATAAAGTCATCGTGCAGACTTCAGTCCAGGGCCTTCTCAACTGATAGTGATGATAGGCCTGGAACAGTGAAAGAAACATCCTTACAAAAGGTGTCCCTTACATATTTAAATGTCCTTTACAGAGGGTGACTTCTACTTGTTTTTCAGAACTTTTCCCAGGTCTACTGTTTCTTAAAAATTAACCAACCTAAAATAACCCTTATGCCAAAGAGAGATTTTTTGGGAGTGGCAAGTTCTGTTCCTTTATATTTTCAGAAAGTGAATCATTTTAATAATGTGTAATAGTTATTGAGAATTTTAATTCAAAACCCATTATTTATGTTATATCTTTAGAGTAGCCTTGGGTGGAAGACAGGTAACACTCTATATTTATGACTACAAGATGCTACATGTAACTTCCTGAGTATAATCATTTTGCTTAGAGAAAAAAGTGCTACTTCTGGAAGCACCTTCTGTTAAAATATTTTACTTTCAGGAGAAATTGACTGAACAAATGTGAGAATGCAAACTTTATACCTACTTATGCTACTAATTATAAAATTTGGGCTCTGAGTGTGTGTTTCCACAGCTCCTATAAACTGTCAATTTCAAACTTTCTTATAACTTACTGCATAAGTCTTCTCCCAAACCTGTGTAAAGTTCGAAATCTCCTCTGTTGGCCTTAATGCCATTCCCTTTTATTCAAACAGTGATTTTGCCCCTGTCATAAGAGACAGGCTCTCCTTTCAGTTGCTATCTCAGGCAACTGAGATAATGAACCCTACACCCACCACTCCCACCCTCAGGAGATCTGGGTTCATCTTGGATTCTGATTCAGAGTAGAGGCAATCCAATATTACACAGGAAACCAAAGCAGAAAAGAAAATGGTGTCCTTACCTACCATGCTCTAATCTTGCTCAGTAGGATTTTCTTAGACACAACTAGAAGCACCATATTTATTTATATATATATATATCCAAAATTCCAGATTGACAAACAATAATTTGTTTTAGAGATTCAAGGAAAAACATGATGTAAGAAAATATGTCAAAATCAAAGATCTTGCTCAAAAATGTAATATCCTTAATAGAAAAGGAAATTAGAATTATAGAGTTCTTCCTGTAGGGTTCTCATGTAGGGTTCTTGAGATTATACACAGCACAAGAACTTCCATAAGCCTTAGCTCCTCCCCTAGAACTTCCAGGCTGATTGTGTTTGCTTAAAGTTTTGGTTCATATTTATTATACTGCAGAAAGTAAGTGAAAGCAGTATAACTATATATTAGATTCCAAAGTTTTAAATATTTGTGGGAAAATACCTTCCTGTACCTAAAGAAGCCTCCAAATTAAACAGGTATATATGTATGTATATATTTGGACCCCTTATAACTGAACATTAGGTTTAAAAGGTGTTGTAGCACAGTGAAGCTTGTGGGGGCATAAAAAATAATTCTCCTTCCACCTTTCTAAGTTTTTCTGGCTAGACTAATAATCTAATCAAGATGAAGCCGATCAAGAGGAGAAAATGACCAAATTTGTCAGGTATGTACATATGGGAGTGCCATATGAGACTTGAGAGGAAGCAGAGTTTGCTACCCCAAAACATGCTTTTTGGGATATTGATTATTTTAAGTGGATTATTTTTAAGAAATGAAAGACTCAGGAAGACCCTTTCACTTTCACTCTAATTGCTTAAAGGAATGTAGGTAGAGGATCTGCTCCAAGAAGGGAGCTATTATCATAGACAACAGTTTAATATGTAACTAGTAAGGTCTCTTTGATCAAATTCCTCTTTGTTTTCTGTTAAAAATGGCCCAACAAGCATTTATTTTCCAAACATTTGCTCTTCTATCTTCATGTGAATTGCCTTACCTGATCTTTAAAGTCCCAAACTATAACCTCCACCCCTTTTTCTCCTTAGTACAATATGGCATATAAGCCTTAACTGCCCAATCTGCTCTCAGGCCCCATATTCTTAGAGAAACCCCACATACTTAATACATTTTGTCATTTTCTCCAGTTAATCTGCTTCATGTCAATTTGATTATAAGACTATCCAAAAGAATTGAGAAGAGGAGAAGAAAAATTATATTTCTTCTCCTACAGACCACACTGGGCATATTGAGCAGTTGAGGTTTATATTGAGAAAGGCAGGGGTCTAAGATTTCAAAGGGAAGATAAGCAATCACAGATAGATGAGAATGAGTAAACAAATGCCTGCTGGGCCTCCCAGAAACAATAGGAAACATAGAGGATCTAACAAATAGATTTTTGCTTATTCTCTGCTGTCTACCACACTTAATTAATACATGCTAAGATGAATATGCTAAGCTTCTTTTCTAAAGCAGGCTTTTCTATATGAATTCCTTTAGGCAGGTAAAGGAATTGTTAAAACAAAGCAATAAAACAAAACAAAAAAAAACTCATCTTGTTCTTGTTGGGCTTTGTTTTCATCTCAAAAGAATTTGCATGTGAGGGTGGCAAATTCTGGAGGACTCTTTTTGGACACCTACAAGCTCCAATGCTGACTTACATGCCCATTAAATTAGTATTATTATTTGCAAGACCTAAGTAAAATAAGGGGAAGTGTGTGTGTGTGTGTGTGTGTGTGTGTGTGTGTGTGTGTGTGAGATTGTAAGCTTACTACTATTCTTGCCCTGAAAAGATCTATTCTTTATTATGTCATTCCTATTATTTTCTGTAAAATTATCTCATATTTATGAAATGATGATGTGATTGCTGTTTTGCTTTTCTGTTGTTCCTTGGTTTGTTTTTTACTTGCCAAATTAGATGTTGAAAATACGACATGTCACCAAATTTGGGGGGTGACTTGGGTATTTTACCAATCCTTGAAACCTTATGTCTGGGATATAAGTTGACATATACCAACCTCTATCTGACATTTACTACTTCTTAACAACTTTCACCCATTAGCCTTAGTTCTAGCTCCAGTAGCCACATGAACTTGATTGCCCTTCTTCCACACATGGACTTGATTGCCCTTCTTCTGCCACATGGACTTGATTGCCCTTCTGTCATAGTTGAAGACAGTTTTTCTGTTCTCCCCAAAATCTTTTTTCTTCAGAATAAAAACACCTTTATTGTCTTCACTATCCTTTTGAGCCAGACCTCTTAAAAGAGCATGTGAGAATGAAGAAAAAACTTAAAAGACAAAAATCTACCTATACTATTGTTATTATTATTATTGTTTATAGAAAGAAATCATATCTCTTCTTGTTTTCTAAATAAGGAAGCTGAATCTGACTGCCTTAACGAAGATCAAACAGCTTATAAATGATACTGAGTACTCAGTAAATCCAAATCGTTTGCCCTTGATAAATGTATGCATTAAGACAAAGGACAGAGATAGTAGCAGATGTATATAAATTGATTCTATAAACATTTTTATTGTATAAACTATGCCATGCATTACTGTAGCAGCAAGGTTATGGGAGACATGGTAGAGGTCCTACTTTTGAAGAACTCACTATCATGACAGCATATAAATAAATAGTGCACGTTTGAAAAAGTTGCATGAGAAAATAGAAACAGAAGCAACTAATAACCATTGAGAGAGCTGGAAAGACTCAAGAGAGGAGTGACGTTTAGGCGAGGCCATGAAGGATAAGTAAGAGTTTGTCAAGAAGACTAAATCATTACCTAAGAAATTTACTGCAGAAGAAATAACATGTTTTGAGGAGAAATAGAATGTTCAAATCCAATAGAGTTCAATTCCAAAGTTAAACTTCAAGTAACTTTGAGCATCCAAAGGAAATAGACAAGAGGCAATTACACCATGTATAATAAAATTGAAAAAACAGACTTCTGAGGTACATACACACAAAAAGTAGAGCTGGAAATAACTTTTTCATTTTTCTAACAAATTGAAAAAAACTTTGTAGAAAAGCTTAGAATCAGTACTTTTAACTATGATCCAAGAGGGGTTTTTTTCTGAATTATGGTGCAGAAATACATTTTTATTAGTAATGATTAAATAAGAAAGAAAATAGAGAAAAATAACTTCCAAAGTGGGTTTCAACAGTGTGAGAATAAACTTGATCAGCATCAAACTTTCTTTCTTTAACTCACAGTTACATACATACAGTTATCCACAGCCAATAGTTTCTCAGTGTTTAAAGAATATTTACCTTAGTTTGCCATTACTAGAAAAACAGAAATACAGAGGTAGACTTAGCTTTGAAATTCTTTGAGATTGTCTGCTTAAGATCATTTTCCTGTAACTATGGAAGTGACTTTTTGATACAATAAGGACTCTGTGATTCTTTTCATCCTAGCAGAGGCAGGTAGTTTGGGTTCCAACAAATGTGAAGCCTGTCTCAGAGATATGAAGATAGGGACTTGCCATCATTAACTCTCTTTAAAGGGATATGGCTGGAGGACTGAGAAATGAGCCAATAATTCAGTGTCTGTTGTATGCGAAGCGATGTTGCTCTGTTCTGTTCAAGGGAAGGGAGCTTATATCAGGGTCACTCTACAGTGAAATCAGCTGCATATAACACTCTGCACTTGCAAGAGACAATTCTGGCTTGATCTCTTCAACCATGTATTCACCAAGCCTGCCTCCTCCATGCCCCTCTCTAACACCACAAATTCTACTCCTGGTCTCATGGAACATGAGCTTGGACCTCATCATCTTACCTTCTGGTTACGCTTAAACACAATGCATACACATAGAAGTAGCCCAATAATTATTTCTTTTTTGATAAATATGGCCCAAAATAACAATTACAGCTTTTAAAAATGAAGTTGAAGCAACAATACCTAGCAACACTGTCAGTTCGCATGACAGTAATTCGGAAACTCCCTACCAGGATCACTTACTCCATCCTTTTTACTCATCTCTTAAAAGTTTTAACTTAGAATTTTGAAAAATAACCTGGATAATAAATTTGGTTTATTTTAACCTTTAATGCCACATTGAAATTTACTGAACAAAATGATCTCTGTCTGTCCTGAGGCTTCTATTTTGGATTCCCTCTTGGCATCATTTTAGCAGGCACTTAAAACTGAAATTTTTTTGAGCTTGGATGAGATGCAGAATAATTTTCTGTTAAGCATGACTGCAAATGCAAGAAAAGTATTTCAGAAAAAGAAAGCTGCCTCTGGGTGGTTGTAAGAATAATTTGAGATTGGACTGATAAAGATTTTAACCTATAATCTCGCTTTTATACTTAATAATACCTAATAATACCTAATAGTTGTGGTTGACATATATTTTGGTTGCTTCTAAAGAATTTTCTTCCATATACCTGCATTATTCTGTAAATAGAAGTTGAATAAGAGTATTTCCATGTATTGTTGTTTATTATCTATCCTTCGGAGGTAGATAGAGCCAAGGGAAGAATCCTTTGTAAATACACTCCAATAATGACCCCAGAACATTTAATTTATACACAAAATATGCCATAATTCTTTCTGTTGGTAGCTTGTGTTACATATTGATGGCAAGAATATTAAGAACCTCCATTAGGAACATAAATTTTTAAAATAAGAAACCAATACTTAAATGCGACCCAGTCAAGGATATTTTCTCTTGGGTTGTTGCTGGTTAGCCTTTCTCCAACAAAAGTAACAAAATAATTTCAGAGACTATTATACTAAAAAAATATTGCTTTTATATATATTGGCATGAAGCACTGTCTGGGAAGGAAAGTCATCTTATCCCAGAAGCCTGCAGAAATTGTCCAGTGAGAAATAATGATGTGAATCCAATGTGGCAAACCAAGACAGCAAAAGTAAAGACACATTTCTCAAAGGCTTTCAAAACAAATATAAAGTTTTCTTTTGAAAATTTGTGAGTCCTGTATAGACCCTACTCCTTAAGCCTGGGGGAAGGGAAAAGGCGCTCTTTTCTGTAATAAACCTCTCAAAGGAAAATTAGAGAGATAATGTGTGGTATTGTAGAATAATCTGTTTTAAAGTTAATTATAAAAGCAAGGTCATAATGTAAAGAAATTCAATGGGTAGTTTTCCAGCTAGTTCATGATAGAGTTGATGTATTCCTGGTTCTCTATCTCTTTGACTTTTTGGTGCCACTAAATACTGTTGAAAATCTTTGCCCCCTTAGCTCCTGGTAACAGTATTTATCTTGAGCTTTCCTTCCTCCCTAACCATGTTCTTGCACCTCTGTGTACCTACTATCCCTTTCTGATCATTAATGCATGTCAAGGCTTTTGCTTATGTAAAGTTAGGAAAATCCATCTCTTTAATTCTGTTTCCCACATCAAATCTAATACCTAGAATCACACACATCATATTCTTTCCAAAACCTGGAGTCCCTCCCAACTATTCTCGTCCTGGCAAAGGCACATTCATTCTTCCAATCACTCAGACCCACAACCACAGCCAACTGATATCTCACACTTATGCAGTTAGGCACCAACTCTTTGGGATTTTTCCATTGTAGTATCACCTAACAATATTTATTTCTGGGTGATGGGATTTTATAATAGCATATGTTAATCATCTAAAAACATGTACTGCATCTTTAATCAACATATAAACAATGCATTTTCCTATAATTCTGTCTTTAGTGTCTGTCTCTTTCTTATCTCATTCTGAAGCTTTGTATTCCTCTTGACTTCATTCCTCAGCTCATCTCACTTGTCCCCAGTCTCACACTTCTATTCTGTTCATTTGAAGCAGATAACCTCACTTCTGAGTTGGCTAAGTTTGAAGGCTTCCAATTCCTGCTCTCCCCACTGTCATTCTTAAAAACCTCAAAATTTCCCAGAGTTCTCAAATATTCCTCCTTCATAGTTTCCAAATAGTCCTGATTCTTTGCCTTCATATCTGATTTTAGATCTTGGCCTGTCAATGGATTATCTCTCTTTTTATCATTCTCTCTGTCTCTCTCTGTCTTTCTCTGTCTCTGTCTCTGTCTCTCTTTGTCTCTGTCTGTCTGTCAGTCTGTCACTCTCTCTCTCTGGCATCTTCCACTTCTTTCTGGGTCAGGGCATGGAGTGGGAGATGGGAAACACTTTCTTCTATGTAGGACATTCTCAAGTAGTTTATCAAGGAGAAAGGCCTTCTTTAGCTCTGCTAATCTCTGTAGGCAACTTTCCTCTTTCCTTACACCATTCTTCTTGGGAGAGATTTCCCTTCCCTTCCTAACCTCCTTCTAATTCCTCAACTTGCTGTTCTATTTTCAGTCTTTAGAACTCTACTGAAATAGCTATCTTGAAGATCATCATTTAACTCTTGAAAACAAAATCCAATAGCCTCATTGTAATTCTTAGCCCTGTTGGCTTCTCTGATACATTTGCCACTACCAACAGCCCCCTGATTCTCAAAACTTTTTCTCCATTGGTCCTGTGATTCTCCAATCCTCAGAGTTCCTTCCTATCTATTAACACCCACCGGGTTTCTTTTCTTTTCTTTTCTTTTTTTTTTTGGCATGTCTTCTTCTTTTTATCTCTTAAATATAGATTTTCCTCAAAGATCCATTGTTATCCCTTCCTTTTGTTTTTCATTTGTTTGTTTGTTTGTTTGTTTTTTAGATCAATTCATTGGTTTACATGAGACTGGTTAGCAAATTTATATCTCTTCTCTCTTAAAATGTAGACTAGATCTCTAACCACTTCCCAAACAGCTCTATTTGGTCTTTTGCAGGCACCTCAGACTCAATATGTCCAAAATGTAGCATATCATCTTTCCTACAAATTTTCTTTCCTAGACTGAATTTTCTGTTTTATCAATTGTCTTTTATCTTAAAAAAGATATGTAATGAAATTGTTCTATTTACTTGACCATTTCTTCCTAGATACTTTAAATGATCCTCATTACTGGAATATCTTTCTTTCTCCCCCCGCAACAATTCAAATTCTGTGTAACTCCTTAGATCTAGGTGTTGAGTCTCTACGGCCCCATAATCTGATCAATTTCCTCCTCTGATTGCTCTATCAATTATAGGTTATTCCTTTGATTCAACATTTAACAAAACATTACTTGTGATAGTTTATTTTTGCATCATATTTTCATGTAATCTTTTATGTGTTCATATTTTATTTATTTTTATTTTATGTTTTTAACACCTACAGCACCTGGCATTTCTAAGAGGTCTCCTATCCAAGCACTACCCAGGCTCAACCCTGCTTAGCTTCTGAGATCAGATGAGATCGGGCACATTCAGAGTGGCATGTCCATAGACTATGTTTATATTTTAATTATTCAATTAAATTGTAATTTATTTTAAAAATATAAATTATATATTATATTTTCTCAATCTGTTTCCCCCATTTATGTAACCAAAACATGTCTGTAGTATATATCAATCACAATGCTAGATATTGGAGAAGAATTTATATGACATATTCCTGGCCATAGAAGGATTTACCATCTAGTGGAAGAGTCAGAAATAAAAATAAATAAGTATAGTGATGATGAGTGTTGTGTTAGAGGTGTGTGCAGTGTACTTTGGGCCCAAGAAGAAGAAATACCTTAACAAATTAAAAACTGTCACAGAAGATGGCACCTGGATATACTGTTAAATGAGGAATAATAGCTAAGAAGATGAACAATGATGAAAGGGTATTCTAGGCAGAGCAAAGGTAAATAGTGAAAAAAAACATAGTTTATTTGCAGGTCACAAATAATTAGGTGTGGGTAGATGGGGGAGAGACAATTTGGAAAAACAAACTCATAAAAGGCTTTAAATACTCAATCCTAGGTACAATGAGAAACCATGAGGAGATTTTTAAATTTAACCTTTCAATAAAGTCATATATACATTAAAGCACACAACTCATGTTTACAACTCTGAATTTTTACAGAGCAAAACACACCCGTGTAGCCAACACCTAGACTGAGAAAAACAAAATAAACAAACAAACAAAAAATCACTATTAGAATCCATGGAAAGACTTCAGACAATTAAAATATATTATCGGACTTGCGTTTTGAAAAAAAAAAAAATTGGTGGAAGAAGCTGATGGCAGAGACCTTATTTAAATAGCAAAAGCAAAAAAAATCAAAAAGTAGTAGCATTTTGAATAAAGAGGAGGGATATATTTAAGAAATATTTAAGAGGCTGAATCAGTAAGATAAGAGGCAGTCTTTTAATAGACTGTTATGCTCATAGAGACCAATAATGCCCATATGGAATTTACTCTGTGGATCTTTAGCAAAGACTCTGTTTTGTAAGGTTCTCCAGAGACAGAACCAATAGTGTGTGTGTGTGTGTGTGTGTGTCTCCAAGATGTGGCAAAGTCGTTTTATTGCGGTCCTGGCAACTGCAAGCTATCTTTGTAGGTAGATAGATGATAGATAGACAGACAGTCAGACAGACAAACGGATGGATGATAGAAATTTATTATAAGAAATTGGCTCACATGATTACATGATTATGAAGACTGGAAGTCCCAAGATCTGTAGTCAGCAAACTAGAGACCCAGGAAAACTAATTATATAAATTCTAGTCCAACTTCAAAGGCCTGAGTACCAGAGAGCAGTATGGTATAAGTTTCAGTCTGAAAGCAGGCAAGCTGAAAGCCCAGAAGCTGGAGTACCAGTATGAGCCAAAAGGCAGGAAATAACTGATGTCCAGCTTAAGGTAGTTAGGCAAGAGGATTTGCTAGGGATGGTGTTTTTTCATTCTGTTCATGCCTTCAACTGATTGTATGAGGACCCCCCACAGTAGAGAGGGCTCTCTCCTTCACTCCAATTTAAATGTTATTCTCATCCAGACACACCCTCCCAGAGTCACCTAAAATAATGTTTGATCAAATACTTGAGCATCCCAAGGCCCTTACAAGTTGACACATAAAATTAATCATCACAGACCTTGTCTGTGGGTTGTTCCTTGAATGAGCACTAGAAGAATTGGGCTCTGTGACTTTCTACTTGTTCTGCCTCTGTTGCTGATTTCATTTCTGTTTGCCACATTTTTTCTTTAGATGGTCTAGCAGCTTTTTTCTCTCTTTAGGGTAACTTTCAAAAAACTCTTCTCTCATCTATGTTGCATAAATTTTTAATTTTAGTTCAACTGTTTCTCCATCAATTCTCATGATTACAGAAAGCATATTATCCATCCATCCACACTGGTATATTTTCCAAGTGCTATAACAATAATTCTTATTGTTATACAATAAGGGAAAGGATATATAGAAAACAGTGGAAGCAACACATTTGTGAAAACAGAAGTTCACTTCCTTAGTGGTAAATCAGTTCTTTTAAAATTTTTATTTCTATGAATTAGAACAGGTAAAATACATTTTTCTATTGTTTCTATTTTATTATTTTATTTCATTTCATTTTATTTTATTTTATTTTAATTACTCAAAGCAAATGTATTATCCAGGGCATTTGTACACACAGTTGCCTTTACCTGAACATTTTTTCTCTTTTTTTCTCCAGATTAATTAAGATATAATTGACATATAATATTGTGTAAGTTTAAGGTGTGGTATACAGCATAATGATTTGATATATGTATACATTGTGATATTACTTCTATTTTAATTACTTGTATGTTTATCTTGTCTTTAAGTATTAAATTTTTTTAAGCCAATTAAACCAGTCCTGACCTCAGTAACTTTATTTTTACTTCCTCTAATTTCAAAAGGCTTTTTGTTTATTCTTAATAAATTTTAAACTTTTATCATGCTTGGAAAGAACTCTGGAATGAAACAGTAATGGCTTATTCTGGACCACCAGTCTCCTTTGTTGCCTGCCTGCTTTCTGACCACTTGTTTTAGCTTTCTTTCCTGATACTCTCTACCCAACTCCCTAAATATTTATGCCTTATAAGCATCTCTCTTTGGCTCTTAACCTCTTCTCATTCCATGATTCTCCTCAAATAACTAATCTACCCCCATGGCTTCAACCAAGTGTGAGTCTGAGAAACAGAAGCTAAGACAGAAGAGAAAGTGGGATGAGAGCCAGCTGAGGCTGGGAGAACCATCAGACTGTGGTGCCATTCTGACTCTAAGTGAAACAGAAAATGGAAGGAAAGTCAAAAGCAACCTAGACTACTGTGCAATTCTGAGTGTTTGGCAAGGTCACTGAGAGTCCTCAAACCAAAGTCGCTTATCGGAGAAGTCCCATCTCCTTTCCATACCCATTCATTGCCAGAAGTCATTGCAGCCCCAAACTTAGAAAAGCATTTGGAGATTTTACTGTGGTCATTACTCTAATTCCTGGACAGAGTTTGTGAAAATTTTTTCCAAACCAACAGATGGATGAGATAACGATATACCAACTTTGCACATTCAATTTAAGTATTATTTAGAATTCTTTAGGGAGAAATAATTCACTCTTTGTGTCTTGTTCTTTAATTCTACAATTGAATCTATATTTCTGATTTTTCAAAGACATTTGATTCATATATCTGGAAGCTTATACTTCTTAATGTATTAGACTAATTTAACCTTAATTGTTTTTATAAATCAGTTATGTCACTTAGCATGACAACTTCTTTTTTCTCCATAAAGTAGATCACTTTAATAATGCATAATAGTTACTGAGAATTTTAATTTAAAATTCATTATTTATGTTATATCTTTGCCATAGCCTTGGGTAGAAGACAGGCAGCACTCTAAATTTATGACTACAAGATGTTACATGTAACTTCCTGAGTATAACCAGGTTGCCTAGAAAAAAAAAATGCTGCTTCTAGAATCACCTTATGTTAAAGCATGCTATGTTTAGGAGAAACTTGCTGAACAAATGTGACAATGTACTTCATACTTACCTGTGCTACTACTTTATAAAATTTGGGCCCTAAGTGTCAGCCTAACTACTGTAAACTATCAATTTCACCATCAAGTCTCATAAACTTGGGAATACAAAGTTTCTTGTAACTTACTGCATAAGTCTTGCCCCAAACCTGTACAGAAGTCAAAATCTTCCCTGTTGACCTTATTGCCCCTGTCCTAAGAGTCAGGCTCTCCTTTCAGCTGCTATCTCAGGCCACCACTTTCACCCTCAGGAGTGCCAGGCTCCTGTTGGGTTCATCCTGGACCCTGATTCAGAGCAGGAGCAACCCAATATAACACAGAAAACTGCAGCAGCAAGAGAAAAAAATTGGTCTCCTGGCCTACAGTGCCCTAATGTTGCTCAGGAAGGTTTTTTTCAAGATAGAACTTGAAGCCTATTTCAAGCGGGTGGGTTGGGTAGAATTAACATAACAGGTAATCCAACATTCTCCCTGTTCTTTATAATAGTTGCTCACCTTTGTGGAGAGGGAGAGATTTTTCCCCACATTTCTAGGTTCTGTCAGCTGGTCTAATAGTTAAATTGACATGAGATAGATTAACAAAAGCAAATAATCTAATTTAATTACATACATATGTATGGGAACCTCACATGTGGGAGAGGTTCAGGAAAAAAAAGGTAAAATGAGGTACATGTGACAAAGAGCTAAAGAGTGAGGTAAAGTGCCCTGAAGCTTCATAGGGGAGAAAAAAACTTCTTATAGATAAGAACAGATATTTAGTAATTAGAACTTTTCTCCACCCTATAGATAGGTCATAAAAAGTTATCTGTGGTCATAATCATTATGGGCAAGACCCCTAATTTAAGTTCTGTTCGGGAGAAGTACAAGTTTCTCTTGAATTCATGGGGTCTCAATTGCCTTCAACTCAAAATAATTCAGATGCCAACACAGCTCATCTTGGGGAAACCTGTTCTGAACCTCTTCACTCTACTTATTTTCACTCTCACCTAACATTTTTCTTTTTTCTTTTCTTTTTTTAAAATTTTTATTCTTAGCATTTTTATTTATTTTCAGGGGTATGTTCTTATCAGGATATCACTTCAGTTTATATCTATACTCATAGTTGCCACATCTCTCCTTTCCTCCACATGTGATTCAGAATCCAAGGAGCCTTATGTACCAGGTGTCTTTTTCAGACAGTTTCTACCTGTATCACCCAAGGCAAGTGGCAATGTATAGAGCACGCTAATGTGAAATTTGGCAGATGGAAAACTGTGGCCTCAGCTGTGCAACCCAGCATCGAGTGTTAGAAGATAAAAGACAGCAGAAGAAATTTAGGAAGATAGAACTTCGTTGTGCTCTTAGAAGGGGGACATGTCAGGACTGTCATATTCCTTGTCTTGGTCCTTGGGTACAGTGCAATGTGGTGATATCAGCCTCTTCCCTAAGTGAGCTGCCCAGCAAGGCTGACCACACTGAGGTAGTCCAAACCCTGCAGCACAAGATGAGTGATTTTCTGGTGAGTTAAAATCCTGTTTCCTTTCAAGTTCTAAAGCAGCTTTATGGGTTTTACACCTTTTTTTCTCTTCATTGGAGCCTGTTTTCATTCTTGACCATTTTTCTCCAGCATAGTTACCTTCATCCCTCTTTTGGGTCTCCATTCTCATTTTATACATTATGCCATTTCCTGTAAACCACTATTCCATCTGTCAATGATCTTACAGAGCTACTGACACTTATGTGTGGGGCTAAAAAAAACAAAAACAAAAAAAACAAAAAAAAAGCAATACTTTTCCTTTTACTTTCTAAGTTCTAGCTGGGCTAATAAATTAATAGACAGATCAACAGGAGAAAATCAAATTTTTAATACATGCACATGGGAAATTCACATATTCATGAAAATTCCAAAGACAGTGAGGCAACATTGTGTATATATGACATTATGGACAAAGAAGAAAAGAAAGGAGAATGGGTTTTAGATTTCAGAAGTGAGAATGGGAAATTTACAGGTAGGTGAGGAAGAGCAGAACACACATTGCAGGCAAATTCTTACTAAGCAACTCAGAAACCAGGGGGCGGGAGGTGTATCTAGCTAATAGGTCTCTACCTGAAGCCCTCTTATTTACTATACTTAATTCAAATTAAGCTAAGGCAATGTTCTAAGATTCCCTTCCTGGGGTAGGCCTTTCCAACTGAATCTCTTAGGCAGGGAACGGGAGGGTTAAAGGTTTTTTCGAAATCTTTTGTTTCTGAATAAACAGTTTAAAATCAATATCCCAAAAAAGCAGGCTGGTAAAACTTTGGTTCCCCTCATATGTTTTCATGTGGTTCAGGGCTTCTGCTCGTTTTCCCCTTTGTGAACAGATACTAGTGGAGAATGAAACAAAAGTTGGGCACCGCCTTCTCATGGAAGCCAGGGACCTGGTCCTTAAGGTAAGAGTCTTTCCCTTCTACCTCTGCCCCACCTCTCCCCCCACACACACACCATCACTTCTGTCACCAATTAGTGATAGTCCATCAAAAACTGAAGAAACTGTCATACAATGGTAAGAGTGACTCTAAGGATAGTAGACATGTAAAGTCATTATGATATAGGGTAGTGGTTGGCAAACTAGGGCCTATGAATCAAATCTGGCCTGTCATCTGTGCTTGTATGAGCCAGGCTTATTTGAGTGTCTGTTATGTATGGCTGTTTTCACACTACAAACGGCAGAGTCAAATAGTTGAGACAAAAAATGGATTTTACTTACTCTCTAGGCCTTTAATTAAAAAAAAGGAAAGAAAAAGGTTGGCATCTCCTGATCTGGGACATTGCTGAACCAAAAATCTTATCACTCTGGGACTGTATGAGTCAGTGTACAATCATAAATATAATTGTCCTAGAGTGGGATTTTTTTGAGAGCGGAGTTGCTGAAAAGGGGAGCACCATCCTGTGTGCCAACTTCCTGCCTTTCCTGCAGCAGAGAGAAAGTTCTTTGTTTGGAATATTAGAGAAACCTCCAACTTAACTCAAAGAACATATTTAATAATTACCAGAATTAAATGCTAAAGGAATTCTCAACTGACTGAGTGCAGAGATTGACTTGTGGGTATAGATTCCTCAGGCCCAGCTTCATTTTTTTGATTTCCTTTAATTTCAGGGAAAAAAAAGAAGTCACTTCTGGACCCTCAATCTGGTTTTGTTTTTGCCCCAGTGAGTATTACTTCTACCTTTCCCAGCTTGCAAAGATCTGAGTTCAGCTGTAGCCAGGACAAGTGTGAGTGCACTGCACCCTCCACTGCTTTGTGTCCCTATTTAATTTCTTAGTGGTTGCTCTGCTCTCCCTACCCCCTGCTCCTGTGCTCCCTTATCCCTAGCTCTTCCTGAACTCTGTTTTTCAGTTTTATGATCTGTGGTTCTTTTATCTTACCTCGCATCTTTTATGTGTATTTACAGTGTCCCCAGGAACTTCCTTGTCCCCAGTTGACAGCCTCTAAGCCCCTGGCCTGTAGCTTTTCTCAGGCTTACCATCCCATCCCCTTCAGCTGGGTATGTACCCTGGGAATATTGTGGCAGGGAGAAAATAGCCTGAGAAAGCAGGATAGAAAAGAATCAGGTGAGAGGAGTTGGGAAATTAGAGAATAGCTTGGAAATTTTAGGCCTCAATGTGTGTGATGTAGAACATTAAAAGGGCTACAGGAATGAGGGTCAGATTTCCTTTTTCTCATATTTGTTTTCTCCAGTCTCTATCCTTATCTTAGAACAAGCAGCTAAAGGAGGAAAAGTTCTCAATGGTGATTCTTGCCTGGGGATCTCCAGAGGAAGCTAAACACTGGCCCCAGATCACTCAGCCTGTTCTTAAACGGCCACACCATGTGCATTGTCACCTGTGTTGTCCAGATGGGCATATGCAGCATGCCGTGATCACAGCCCACTGCTATGGCAGGTATAAAAGTTGTGATCAAAATTAGTAGGAGGTGTCAGGAATCTGCAGCCCACACTGACCTCTATCCCACAGGGACCTGTATCACTGTGCCCGTGTCAGTTCCTGAGGAGATATTTTACCTGTGACCACACCATCTGAGCTTCCTCCATCCTCTGCTGAAGATTCACCTGAGAGCTGACAAGGAAGTGTAACAAGAGTTTTCTTCTATCGTACTTGCCAAGGCTAAAGCTACCTGGTATCCAGGATGAGAGAGCTGGGACCCCTATGTATCTATCTTTGAGGTTTTAATAATAATAAATAAACGTTGTTCAAAGAATGGAAATAGATCTTGTGAGGTATAGAGAGGTGAGTCGTCATGGCCTGGCCTATACCAAAATGAATCCTCAGACTTTCCATGCCTAGCTCATCTTCCCCCAACAAATCTCAAGCTCGCTCTCTGCCGTAAGAATACTGCTGCTTCCACCAGAGACCTAGATTTCCCAGGGAGGTAATCAGGGTAGTGGGGAAAGCCGCCCCTGCACTCTGAGAACTGGCTCAGTGGGTCTCAGGGTTGTTAGGCCGCCTGAATAGGGAATCAGCAGCTGCCTAGCCTCTGGTTTTTTCTCTCCTTTTCTTTTCGTCTTTCTCAAGGTTCATCAGTTCTTGCAGAGTTTGCTTCATACATTTTCTCCAAGAGTTGACCCCCATCAGAACTACATCTTTCATTTCCACCCCTGTATATCCAGGATCCTTTAGTTTACTTGGTTCATTTCTTAATTTCTTCCTAGGACTTGGCTGTTTCAGAGCTAGAGCAACTTGCTTTGTATAAAAACTCTCAGTCCCTCTCTCACAATATATATCAGGAAATAGGCACAGTCAGAAGTTGTACCAGTAACAACATTGTAATACTGAAAATTTCCATACTTGGAGCTACTTTTCTGGGGTTACAGGAAAAGAGAGTCTCCTCACCTACTAGTTCCCACAGAGTGGCGGCAGCACCGGCCCTCCGCCCCACCTTCTCTACCTCCAGATGACCCCAAATCCCCTTTGAAAGGGCATGGTTCTGGTATCAGCACAGCAGCCTGTAAAACTTGGGTTAGGGTGCAGAAGATATGAAAGGATAGATCAAATGTTCCAAGTGAGACAGGACCAGATTGTCCCCTGCATGAAACAGCTGAGAAGTAGCTACCATAGACTGTCCCATTTTGAATTAGACCAGCCCTGGGCATGAACCAAGACAGTCCACAGCCCTTGGATTAGTCATGGCTTGAAGAAGAGAAGACAGAGCACAGGGCCATGCCTGACAGGGAGTCTGGAGTTTCTGGTTTCAGTGTGAGCCAAGGGAGGGGCCTTCATGTAGCAGGAGGCCGGGAAGCTGGGGCAGGGCCCCAGTCAGCTATGCAAGGCTGCATAAGCAGAAGCAGCACAGAACAGAGAGGATCCCAACAGCTTCCTCAATCACAGGAGTGAACACTGCAGCTTTGACCACCTAAGGCACTACTCTGGCTCCAAAGCTTGTAGCTCCATTTGTCATTCTGAGGCCCAAGGATGGAGCCATTACTAGGAGTGAAAACTGGCTGCCTGTTTGCTCTGCTGGCTCTCACCCTGGTCTGTGGCCTTATTCCCATCTGCTTCAAATGGTTCCAGATCGAAGCGGCCACAGGTATAGCCCTTCTGTATCTTTGTCCACATAACGTGGGTCTGACTTCAACCCTGTCACCTTATCCTAACACCTTGCTCTAATTTTCTCGCTATCCTCAAGCTTGGGATGTTGGGTGCTTGCTGCCTGTAGCCCTTTAGTCACCTTTGTCAATCTCTTTGCCAACTGGATTGTAACTCCTGCTTTTCATTAGGTCATCACCGCCGGGTCCTCAGCCTCCTGGGATGCATTTCTGCTGGTGTTTTCCTGGGAGCAGGGCTCATGCACATGACCGCTGAAGCCCTGGAGAGAATAGAATCAGAAATCCAGAAATTTGAGATGCAGGTGAGCAGCTGAGTATCAGAGCTGGGAGGCCGGAATGATGAACAGAAACAAGAGGAAAAGGGGCGGGGGTGGAGGTGGAAGAGTGATGGAGCCAAGAACATGACTGCTGGGTGGAACAAAAGGAAAGATGACAGCTCCTGTGTTGTGTGGAATGATGACAAGGAAAGCAGTGGAGCCAAAGGAATAGGACAGAAAACTGAGCTGCTCTATCCTCCATCAAATTTCTGCTTGTTCCTCCATAGAAAAGAATAGAGAGAGAACAAATTTTTTCTGGTGATGCTAATTCAGTTCATGTTAAATATCTCCCACCAGCCCCTACCTGGAGGGTGAAGAAAACCAGAAACTCCTCTTGCCCCAGACCCTTTAGAGAAGAGAACGTGAGGAACACCAGAATCCTCTGCTCCTCAGCTCAGACACTGTAGGAGGAGCCAACCCGCTCCTTTTGGGTTTATGGAACCCCAGACCAAGCTCTTGCTTTACTCTTGCATTCCTTCTCTGCACTCTTTGATATGCTTCACATCTTTTTTCCATATTTCTAATCCTATTGCCCTTGTATCCCTTGGTCCTCTGATACCTTGATGTCGTATGTTCATATCTTCTGTGGGCTTCATTCCTGACTCTTTTTTATGTTCTAGACCCACATTTCCCATTCTCCTCAGTCCATCCATTGCACCTCCTTCCTTTCTTTCCCGTCTCACAGCCCTTCTCTCTGTTCCCAGGTGGACTATCCCTTCGGAGAGCTGGTCATCTCCCTGGGCTTCTTCTTGGTCTTCTTTATGGAGTCGCTGGCACTGCAGTGCTGTCCTGGAGCTGCTGGAGG
>PVKZ01005689.1:0-48040 GCA_004027375.1 Macroglossus sobrinus
GGGTCTGGCCGTTGGCTGGCTGCCTGAGCCCAGGCAGAGCATTCTCTTTCTTGGGGCCTCAGCTTTTCCTCCGAGCTCAGCTCCCCTCTCTGCGGACAGGACATACAGCCCCCCCTGAGCTATGAGGATGAAGTAGCATAACGAATGCATCACGCTTAGCGCAGAGGGGAGGCTGCCTAGCGAATGCTGACGTCCCTCCGCTTGTCATTCAACTCCACGAGCGTTCAGAAGCTTCCGGGGGGCTCAGGCATTGTCCCGGCCGATCAGCGGAGATTCTGGGTCGGAGGACGTGCTATGGGAGGGACAGGAGGAAGGGAGCTGAGGGGGCTCCGGTAGGGGGTGTGGCAGGAGATGCAGCCCTGGGGACTGGGACCTGAAGAATGGGACCAAAGGGATGGGGGAAGAGAGGTCAGCGGGGGGCAGCCAGCGGCTGTGAGGGCTGAGGCGGGAAGAGCACGGCCAACCTGGGGAGGCCAACCCGGGGAGGACTCGGGGCCTGGTGGGCGGCTGGGTGGAGTGGGGCGGGGCCCCGTCTGCTGGGGCCGTGAAGGCCACCACCGTCAGCAGTTTGGATTTTCGTTCCAAACCCCTTGAGAATTTTAGAAAGCTAGGCTGCGTTGCGCTGTGCTCAGCATTTCTGCTTTTAAAAAATTTTTCTGCCCACTGCATCAGGGAGACTTTCAGGGGCTGGCCGGGTAGTTAAGGCAGGAAGTGGTGATGCTACAATATTTATTTATTTGTTTTTAATGAAGCTTATCGGGGTAACGTTGGTTAAGACAATTATGTGATTTTCAGGTGTACATTATAATTTGACACCTGTATGTTAACATTGATTCATTTTAAATTTGTTACAACAACCTGGCATCCCTGGGATAAATCCCTCTTGGTTATGAGATGTTATAATTTTATTCTTGAGGGATATTTTTCTTTTCTTGTGATTTTTTCCTTTTCTGAAACTGTTATTTTCTGGTTTTGGAATAAAGGTCACGCTGGTTGCATAGAATGAGCAGGGAGTATTCCCTCCTCTCTGGTTTTCTGGAAGAGTTTGTATAGAATCGATATTATTCTTCCGTAAGTGTTCGGTAGAATTTACCAATGAAGCCTGAGTTCTTTGTGGGAAGATTTATGACTTTAATTCAGTTTCTTTAACAGATAAACAGCTGGCTCTATCTATATCTTTCTTTTTGAGGGACCTTTGGTGGCTTGCGTCTTTCAAGGAATTTGTCCATTTTATCTAAGTTTATCTAAGTCCATTTTATCTAAGTTTATTGGTGCAAGGTTATTCTCCATATTCCAGTATTATCCTTCTAATATACACAGAGTTTGCAGTGCTGTCACCTCTCTCATTCTTGGTCTTGATAACTTGTGTCCCCTCTCTGTCCTGACCAGTATGACTAGAGGTTTATCAATTTCATCGATCCCCTCAGTAACCAGCTTTGCATTTATTGATTTTTCTATGGTTTTCTGTTTCTATTTAATTTGTCCCCTCTTATTTTTATATCTTTTTTTTTTTCCTGATTACTTTTGTTCTAATGTGCTCTTCTTTTTATAGTTGCTTTAGGTGGAAGCCGAGATCATTGATTTGAGTCCTTTCCCTTTTCTCACACAGATACCTAAGTGCTGCCCACCTCCCCCTAAACACCGCTGTAGTGACACCCCGCCAAGTGAGACAGGGCGTGTCCTTACTCTCATTCAGTTACGGATGTTTTATGATGATTTCCCTTTTCATTTCCGCTTTGAGCCGTGGGATATTTAGACGTGTGTGTGGTTTAGCTCAGAAATACTTGGGTACTTCTCAGACGTCTTTCTCTTACTGATTTCCAGCTGAATTCCATGTGGTTGGTGGACACGCTTTGTACAACTTGAGTTTTTAAAAACGTACCGAGCCTCGTGAGATGTATGGCCCAGGATAGAATCTGTTTTGCAGCCATTGGAGCAGAAGCGTGGTTTGGGGTGGAGTGGACCAGTAGCGTCAGTTAGGTGCAGTATGTCCCTACTGACTTTGTGTCCACTTGCTCTATCCGCGATTGAAAAGGGGTGTCGAAATCTCCGATTGTAACTGCGGATTTGCCCTCTGACTGTTCTTCAGGCGGACTCTTTGTCGGTAGCCCCTGTCTTTCAGCCCCACACACCCACCGGCTTTGGGGTGCTGTGTGATTCTGTTCTGATTTCCAGTTTCTCTGCTTCTTGCTTAGCGTTCAGCTTTCTGCTAAGCTGGTCATCACTCATCATTCTGTTCTTCAACTTCCAAAATGTTGCTGCTCTTATTTTCTTGTGGGTTCGTGCCTTAAAAAAAAAAAAAAAAAAACTTTTTACTGAGATTTTAGTGGGGTCTCTGAAGGGAGCCGAAGTTAACACTTAGATTCAGGGTGCCATCTTTTTTCAAATGCTTTTTTTTAGAGCATGTTTATTATCAAAACAATAATGATAGTAAAAGCTATTTTGGAGGAAAAAAAATGGAAATTCCGGCATCCTGACACAGGCACTCAGAATCTTCCATATTTCCTCGGTTTTGCACCTGTGCCCATGTACTTTTATGTGATATTTGAAAGAGTTAGCAGTCACCGTGTAAGTATAGTCTGCCCTCTGCTTTTTTTTTTTTTTTTTAAACTTACGGAATAGAAATTCCCGCTGCCCTCCTGATGTGTCTGGTCGTCATTTCTGAAACGTCCCCAGCGTTCCGTTGAGTGCGCGTCTCACGACCCACGCCACGTTCCCCAGTGAGGTGTTGGGTTTCCCGTGGCGACGGATGTAACGTTTTAACAAGGCCTTTTAACGTAAAGACGTTTTAATGCACGTAGTGGTACATTTCCAGGTTAAGATGTAAGGTTTTCTCAGGATGACGGGGAAATGTACTCTTGGTACCCGTGAGAGCTGCTACCCATCATAATACTATAAGAGCCAGTGTTTGCTGAGACTGACTTCGGGGCGGGGGCTGCACTAGCGTCTGACTGGTGCGTTTCCTCTTTCACAGCCCTGTGGAGACAGTACCGTCATTAACCCTGCTTTCAGCTGCAGAAATAAGTAGCGTGTCTGACTTTCTTGTTCATCCTCACGTAGGTAGTGAAGGGTACAAAGAAGGCTGCAGAGCACAGCCCGGGCTGTTAACCTCTGTCCTAGTCTCTCTTTTTTTTTTTTTTTGGTCTTTCTTTAGCTTAAGAACGAAAGGGCGAGAAATATCTGGAAGCTCGTTTTCCTAAAACCATCTTTCAAAAGGTGTGACCTGCAGTATGCAGTGTGCTTTTTATAAGGAGAGAACTGGTTTGGGCCCGTGTTCAGCAAAGACGCAACTGCTGTCGTCGCGACCGTGCGAGAATGTATGGAAACCAAATTGAAATAATCAATCCCGAGCATCCCAGCGTAATTGAACCGCAGTCTGGCCAGCAGACCCCACTTCCCACGAGCGCTGCCTTTTGCAGCTTTGACCTTGCTCACGCCTCCTGGCCCCTTTGCTCCCCGCAGAGACTGATGCACGTCAACTACCTGGGCAGCGTGTACCCCAGCCGAGCGGTGATCGCCACCATGAAGGAGCGCCGCGTGGGCAGGATCGTCTTTCTGTCCTCGCAGGCGGGGCAGGTGGGGCTGTACGGGTTCACCGCCTACTCGCCGTCCAAGTTCGCCATCCGGGGCCTGGCGGAAGCTTTGCAGATGGAGGTAAGCGCTGCGTGCGGTGTGGACGTCCGTCGGTCCCCACTGGCTCCACACATGTGTCCCATTCGCGTGTAGCTTCTTTATTTACAACGCGTTGTCACGCCGGGTTACGGATTTGTAGATCCGACGTTAGCGGAGAACTGGCTCGGCGCCTGAACGTGGCATTGGAAAAGGTGGCTTTTTTTCATTGTGCAAATGATTATAGTTAGGACAGAAGCGAAAACGGTTGGGAGGTTTTTTTTCTTACTTAATTTAATCCACGAAGTACTTCTAATGTCGTCGTGGCATGCATGGTTGGTCTTACTGGGTGAGGATGCATAAGGCTAACGAGATAGTTTATTCTGTAGGGAAATTTTCTGTCACAAAAAAAATTATTCTTTTTGACTGAATAATAACATTAGCGTGTATTTGAGGGAAGAGCTTACGTTGACGAAGTCCTGGCTTATATAAATTTTTAGAGAAAGTGGTCGCCGCTGGGAGCCAGCATCATCTCAGCAAGAACGGGGAACGGGTGACCAACCTCGTTTCTTCTCTGCTAGGGCTGTGCGATTAATGAGTTCAGTGAAAGTACAGACGTAATGTAATGCATTTAGGTTTTAGCAGACCACTTGACCAAGAGCTGCCGGACACCATCAGCTCCGCAAGGCCCGGGGTTTTGTCTGTTTTGTTTGCATCTGTATGCTCCGTTTCTAGAACAATACCGCCACGTAGGAGTCAGTTGGTGTTTGTTGGATGGACACACAAAGTGGTTAGCGTATCAGCCTCTGAGGTTCCCAGCCAGGGCTTGAGAGAGCATTTAGTTCCAAGATTCTAGGGGACACCACGCCCGGAAAGGGACCGGACCGGTTCCTCCCGCCCTGACAAGTCGGTACCACCGTCCCCGGAGAACGCAGTTCTGAAACCCTGTTCTAACCTTAGTGTGGAGGCTTAGCCGTGGCCTCGCGTTTGAGAAACGCTGCTTCACTTCGCAGCGCTGCCTTACGCTGGCCCACGTGTCACCGTCCTTACTGTTCGGGAGAGGGGCTGTGGGGGGGGCGGGGGCAGCGCATCTGAGCTGTCCGCTCCGGGCTGTGGAGCGGCTGTCGGGTGACCGACCACACGCTGGCTTTGCTGGTGGCATTGTCCTCTGGTCTCTGCGCAACAGAAGGCAAGGCCACGGAAGAGAGTTTTTAAAGTTGCTCTCTCCCATGTGTGTGGCAGAGGACTTGCTTGCTTGTCAGCCTCACCGCCCCGCCTGGCCTGAGCCCAGAGCCAGAGCTGGCCCTTGGAGCCACCCGCCCCGTCCACGCTGAGCAGATGTGCTCTCACACCCCGAGCGCACTGGACATCGTCGCCCTCGGCTCTTGCTCCCTCCAGGCCGGCCGGCTCCTCCCACAGTGTTCAGAGTTAGGGAGACGGTGGGCCCCACGGTCAGGAGGGACCCTGGGGTACCCTCGGAGGCCGATGTCTTTTTTCGGCCTCCTTTGACACACAGTGGCCGAGCTGACCACCAGCCGCCTGTCCGTTTCCAACCCACGGGGACTACACAGTGAGCCAGCGGGTACACGGGAGTCGTGGTGGAGATGTCGGTGGCACGGACCACCGCCCTCAGGGGGCATTAAGAATCGGGGAGAGCGGGGAAGCTTCCGGAATTGCTGGGGTGTGCTGGCGAGGGGGGAGGCTACGTGTGGAGGCAGGCAGCGAGGGGAGCGAGCCTGAGAGCCTGGGTTTCGCATGGTCAGAGGGGTGAGGTGGAGATCCAGACGGCGGGAGCAAGGGGGCTATGAAGCGAGGGAGCCAGAAGGTGCTTCGCTTGGCCGGTGACTCGGGGGTCCCACCGGGGAGGGGGAGGTTCCTGCTGGCTGGTTCTGCGGAGGAGGAGGAGGAGGTGGCTCCTGAGCCCCTTGCAGGCTGGGGGAGGTGGGGCGGGTGCCAGCTCCACAGGGAGCCCTTGAACGAGCAGACCTCTCAGGGTGCACCTAGTTCCTGCCCAGGTCCAGGTGCCCCCAGAGGGGCCCGGGGAAGGGGTCTGAATGGCCTCAGCTTATTTTGTGGGTGAAATCAACATAACAAGCATCTCAGAAGCAGCGAGAAGGGAAACGGACGTACATTCTGAGGGCGGAGAGGCAGCCCTGGCCCACTGCCTTGCACCCTGTGCCCGAGGGGTGGGCCGTGGCGGGGAGACCAGGCGGACCCAAGGGGACTTCCTTCTGTGCTGTCACTTTCCTCACGGGCAGCCGGAGTGGAGGGAACCAGGCAGGGGGGTGGGGACGAATGTCCGTACCTGAGGACCGGGTGTCTTGTGCAGTTAGGAGCTAGGATGAGCTTTGTTTCTTTACTTCTAAATGGTCCCCTCGGAGGTCACTTCTCTGAGCTGGTGGTAGTTCTCCTCTTTCAGAATCGCCCTCGGGCCTTGCCACCCTTTGAGAAAATCAGGGCAGTGTTTGCCACCTGTGGGTGGCAGCCCGTGCGGGCTGGCGAGGGAGGCCACGAAGCTGTGTCTCGCTTACTGACGGGGCGGATGTCGTTTCTGACACGCAGGTGAAGCCGTACAACGTCTACGTCACAGTCGCCTACCCGCCCGACACAGACACCCCTGGGTTTGCGGAAGAAAACAAAACCAAAGTAAGTATTCCTCTGCGCCCCGTTCTGAGGCTTTCGTGATATGAACCCCCTTTCCTGATTGCCTGCCTGTCCACACGTCGGCCCACAGGCATTTTCCTAGGTCAGGAAATCAAGTTCCTTTCCATTTATGTGCCAACGAGAGGCCTCTGAACTTTCTGGAACTTCCACTTGAAATCTTGGAGAACGCAGCCGTGTTTTCAAAGGCCGTGGGTTTTGCTCATAATCTTCGAAGCTTTATTGCATCAATAAGGCCTTTTCTTGGTGATGAGGGGCACAGCCTGTGTTTTTAACGGATGAGACGGTTTTCTTTAAGAATAAAGTTCCCTCCCCTGAACTCAAAGGCCTGCTTGCTGGGCCATCGTCTCCACACCGAGGTCTGATAGGCATCTCAGACGTCACGTTTCAGAAACGGAGCTTTCAACCCCCCTTCGGTACCCCCGAGATTTTCGTCTCGTATCCTGGCAGCCACAGCTGCTCAGGCCGGGGACCCCGAAGCCAGCCTCGGCTCCCGTCTCACACCCCACGTCCGGTTGATCCGCAGACAGATCCCTTTGGCTCCTCTCTGAGGAAATATCTCAAACCTGACTTTTTTAAAGCACCGTACACCACAGCAGTGGTGGCCACGGACGTTTGTGCCTGCACGACCTTCGTGACCTTCGACGGTGGTCTTCCTGCGTCTTTTCTTCCCTGAGTCGCTGATGATCTTTTTCAAGCATAAGGCAGGTCTCTTCACGTCCCTGTTTAAAACCCTCACGTTTAAAAACCAACCAACCAACCAACCAACCCCAAAAGACCAAACAAACACCTCTTGTGCAGCCCAGTCCCGTAGAACGTTCTAGAACAAGGGACACGTTCTGTGCCTGCACCGGCTGATGTGGTGGTCACATAATACTGTGGGTGTTGAGCACCTGACAAGTGGCCAGGGGACCAAGAACGTGAATTTTTAATCTTATTCAACTTTAACCCGTTCAAAGTTAAAGTTAAGCATCACATGTTGGCAGTGGCTACCCGTGTCACGGAGAGCATGGCGGTCGTGGCTGCCGTCACACCTGGGGGAGCGTCCCAAGGCCTGGAGGTCTGTAAAGTCCTCAGTCCCGTGAGCGCGCCCAGCCCGTGGTCACCCGCAGGCTTCGTTCGCGCTTGCGTCCTCTGCTCCCCGAATGTTTCCATCTCGGGACAGACGCCACTTCCCTGCCCCTCTGTGTTGGGCGGCCTTCCCCGGGGACCTCCGCCATCCTCGTCCCGGGCTTTATGTGTCCCTCCAAGGTGCTCCTCGCCACTGGACATTTACATCATGTACGGCGACCGCGGGGTGGTCGGGAGCTGAGGACCAGCTCTGCGTTTTGTTCCAGGGGACGTCCTCTTTGCCCTGACGCATAGTAGTCGCTCTCTGAGCAAACGACTAAATAATAAGTCAGCTCTTACCACGCCGAACCCACGCTGATGGTTTTCCTTCTCGTTTATAACAATGCCCCGTGCGAAACTCCACAGCGTGATAACTGGCGCTTAGGCTCCGTGGACCGTATACTTGCAAAAAAGATGGTTATGATTTAGACGCTTTTTTTCCTCGTCATTTCTCTTTGGCTCTGCCTCTTTTAAAATCACCACCATTTCAAGGGAGTAAATTTAAGCCAAATGTGCGTCTTCGAAGAAGCTGGGTTCCGCTAAGCAGATTTGCAGCATTTGGTGAGCAGTCTTTTCGTCTGAAGCCAACGCTGACACAGGGTGGTGATTTCCCTGTGAAGATTTGATTTTGATGTTAAGCTTTTTTTTTTTTTTTTTTAACGCCAGGAAAAATGTTGGTCTGACTTCTTGGGGTAAATCACGTTCTAGGTTGAGCCCTGTAGGGGGCGCCACAGTGCTTTTGAATCTTGGGCGTGCCCGGCCACAGACACCAGCACCGTGGTCTGGTCTGGGACAGGGCGTGGTGGCACCTTTGAAAGGCCTCCCTCTTCAGGTTGAACAAGAAATACTCGACTTTTATGAAGTGCTGCGCTTTTCCTTTCTAAAAGGACAGATTCTGGTTTTAATTTTTAAAAAAATTTTTTTAAGTCTGCGTGGCAAATAAAATGTACAGTTTCATGCAGTTTAAGGCTTTCGTTTTGAAACTTCTCACTCACACTCCCTTTTGAAAGAAGTTTTGAGCATATGTGTGCACGTTGCCTCGAAAAAGGTGCAAAAAAAGGGGGCCAAAAAAGGAAAAAAAAAAAGACCTTGGCCACAGAGAACTTAGGAGGTAAATTGCAACTACACAGGTAGCTATAACATACATTAAGCCGGAAATGTTCGAAGGCAGGAAGAGGAATGCCTGCCAGTTAAGAATTCATAAATGTCTTTTTTGAGCTGGGTAACGAGGGGGAAGGACCTCTTTGCCTGTCTTTTGAGATTTGGGGTTCCGAGGCCCCAGCCCAGGAACGGGCTCGCAGCCACATGCGGGACCACTCGGGTGATCCCCTCGTTGCCGCCTCTGCAGGCCCCGTAGGAAACGGCTGCCGTGCTGAGCAGGAGCGTGGGGAGAGAGGCGCTGGTCGTAGGAGGACACTTGCTCGGGGCATGGCCTGGG
Organism: Macroglossus sobrinus; assembly: GCA_004027375.1. Classification (NCBI taxonomy): domain Eukaryota; kingdom Metazoa; phylum Chordata; class Mammalia; order Chiroptera; family Pteropodidae; genus Macroglossus; species Macroglossus sobrinus. Next base: position 8,819 of record PVKZ01005689.1, read on the forward strand.
CTCGGGGCACAGCCCGGGCTCGGGGGAGGCGCGTGGGCCGGGGCATCTGGCCCGCAAGGAGGCGTCACAGAGCCCATGTTTCTGGTCTTGTAGTGGTGATGTGTTCCCAGCGTGCACGGTCCCCCCTGGGGCCGGGACCACACGTCCTACGGAAGCCCCCTCATGTGGCTTCCGCTGCTGGGCTGCATGTTACACAGTACCCAGGCAGACGCTGATTCAGAATCCAGATGGACCTAATAATCCCCCCCACATAAGCGTCTATCTCCCAAGGTGGGAAGCTGGAATTATTTAGCAGTTGCGGGGAGGAGCACTGTAAGGAGCACTGATTTTCTAACTGCTGTGTCCATGTTTCCACTCTAGCCTTTGGAAACCCGCCTCATTTCAGAGACCACATCGATTTGCACACCAGAGCAAGTGGCCAAACAAATCGTGAAAGATGCCATAGTAAGTGAAACCCTCGCTTGCTTTATTAATTAGCTGTAGTTCTACGTTTCTGAAAAAGATAACGTGTCCCCGGGCTTATTTCAAAACACAGATTGTTGTATCTTTTTTTTTTCATCAGTCAGCTGTAACATCAGACTCTTACTTTTCTTCTCTTAGATACGTGATCAGTTCCACGTTCGTTAGTACACTCCTGGGAACGGACCGTGTGTCTTACCCGTAGGAACAGGTTGATCAGGAAGGGCGTCTGGGCCCTTCGGTCCTTTAGAGAGAAAATGAAATGCGTCAGCAGTGCCTCCCGCGTGCTGTGTGTGGCCAGCTGCCTCTTTTCTTCTTTCCCACCGGGCTTTCAGTTTTAGATTCTTTTAGGTACTTTGTTGCCAGACTCATGGGCTCAGGATGTTTCTTTCACCTGCCTGCTTCCCCTGCTATGGCATTCTCAGATGTTCGCTAATGAGAAAGCGTAACCAGCCCGCTGGACCCTCATCCTGTCAGCCCCACCCGTGTGCCTCTGGGCTGCTGAGTCTGTCCGGCCTCAAAAAGGTGTATCTTTGGAAAGCACGTGCTGTTTCGCAGAACAACAACGCATGTGCCACCCGCTTTTGGCAACATCCCTGTGGACCGCGCCTGCAGAAAAATACTCATAGATGTGGGATCTCTAGAAACCGTAGAGCCACAGTGAATTTAGGGAATTCGGGGGCCGCTGGCACGAGATGTGTCGGCACGCTGTGCACGAGGCAGAGCGGAGCAGAAGCCGAGGGAGGCCGAGCTCTGTAGAACTTAGACAGACGCTGGAGGAGCTTTGCCCCGTCGGGTTCCGAGGCTGAGACGGACGACGCCCGTGGATGGGGCAGGCTTTCCTCCTGCGCGTGTCAAGGCGGAGCAGACACACTCCGTGTTGTTAATGATCTGAAATAACTCTTCGTATTTTGGCACAGGATTCGTTTTCTCGGACGGTGTTCAAACGTCATCTCTTAACCACTTGGCACTCTAAATGGTGGACAGCCGCAGAGAAACTTCTGTGTCCAGGGGTTACAGTTGCCGTATTAGAAACTGAAACTGTGGACTTCAAAAAAAAGCATTCATCAGTTCACTTAAAATAACCATAACGAACCCGTTACATTTTAATGTAACGTTGTTCCAACCGTAATTAATATTTCTCGAGGCGAACCTCTCGTGAGACGAGGGAGGGACGTTAGTACATTCCAGCCATCCCTCAGTGCCTGCCTTCCGAGGAGACAGCCGGGTTCCCGTAGCCGCGTCTGCATTCAGTCTGTTGTCGTGTGTTGTTTTGAAGGAAAGATATAAAGAAAATCTGGCTTTACACAGATACGGAGTTAGAAAAGGGAGGAATATGTGTTAGGCTGTTCAGGTAATTGTGGGCATTCCATCCGTCTTTAGCATCCAACCCAAACTGGACGGAGAGGAGTTTCTAACACGTCAGGTACAGTGGGGAACTGGAAAACCACGGCAATGAACTCTCTGTTTTCTCTCTCACGTTGAAATCCCTGGGTCTGTGCACTTTCAGTGTTTTGCGCCCGGTCACGATTGTGTAATGCTGTGCGTTTGGAAAATATGGGTTTGCTTAGCGAACAGACACACAAAAAAAATTACATTCGTTAATATCACTGCTGATCTCGCACAAAGTCTTTGCATGTTAGGAAGCTCAGATGTTTCACTGACCACAGAAGCTGCCAGTTTCCCTCAAAGCGATAGGCCCGTTCCATTTATTTTCCACAAAAACGCCTTCCAAATTCCCACGTCTGAATAACCGGAGAGAGTGTGTCCCTGGTTCTTTCCCGCAAAAACGGTGTTCTGTGAAAAAAAAAAAAGCAGCACGTTTCACGCGTGGGAGGGAGGAGGGCTCAGCTTCAGGACGAGCCGTCCCCGAGGACACAGGACGCCGCGGAGAACAGCGCCGAGCGCTCACGGCTCTTTCTGTCGCACAGAACATTGGAAGACGCATCCTCAGGGATCGCGATTTCATAGAACAGCGTGTCCTCAAGGATTGCGATTTAATACAAACCGCAATCCAGGGCACTTTTAAGCAAAACGGACATTTAAAAACTCTATAAGATTTTTAAAGAACGCCCGTCTTCTCGGCGTGTGTGTTCGTTACCGCGCGGGCATGGCGGCGAGCGGGGCCGATGCTGCCGTTCGTTCTGACGCGCAAGCGGCGTCGCCCCCTGTCCCTGGGTGGAAAAGGCAGTGGGCGTCTTCGTGCTGTCGTACGACCGTCGTGTCGTCCTCGTGGACCCCTGCCACGGACCCCTGTCCAGCCGTTCCGCCCACCTGCCCATCCGCCAGGTCCGAGCTGCGGGGTGGGCTTCGTGACCCTCCTGTGCCCCCCGCCCCCGAGGGAGGGGACCCAGAAGGGACGCACTTCGCTTCTTTCTGTGCCGTGTCACTTCCTCTCCGTGTTCCTACCCTGGCGTCTTTCTTTTCTCTTCCCTCCATGCAGCAAGGAAATTTCAACAGTTCCATCGGCTCAGACGGCTACATGCTGTCGTCCCTGACCTGCGGCATGGCTCCGGTCACGTCTATCACCGAGGGACTCCAGCAGGTAAGCTACGCCGAGGCCGTGCGGCCGCCAGACACGCGGACGGACGGACGGACAGACAGACGGCAACTCTTGTTCCCCTTCGGTGCGAACGGGCTCGAGGAAGACCTAGTAACTAAGTCTGAGCATGTGAAAGCTTTTTATTAAAGTGGCCATTTCTCCCCCTTCCTCTGACCAGGGACAAGCAAACGGGACATGGGTTGAAGATGTAACTTGAGGCATTCGGGCCGGGGAGCGTCTTCTGGACTAGGCCCCGCAGGCACAGAGATAACACGCCCCCTCTGCTGTTGGGGTGATCGTCTGGGTGCTCGTCTTACCCGACGCGTGTGGGAAATGGGATTCTCCACTGACTAGAGCGGTTTAGGGGTGGCCTCGCCTGGAGGTACCGGGATAGGATAGACTTGAAGACCTGCTCTGGGGAACTTAGGCCCCTGATGACTACGCCTGGGGAGATGCCAGTCAAGGATCCAGTGCCGTCCCCAGGCGAATGGGAATGACAGTTCGTCCGGGGCACAGACAGTAACTGCTCCTGGATGTGCTGGGTGCTGTGTTTGCTGCTGGGGAATCGGACCGAAGGCACCTCCAGGGGGTTTGTGGTCCAGGGGGCGGGGACACCGACCCACACAGTGACACTGGCACAGTATAAAGTCATAGTTAGAACAGAGGGACTGCTCTGGCAAGACAAAGCGTGGACGATGGAGGTGGACGGAGGGCGGGGGTGTGGGAAGGCTCCCCGAGCGGGCAGTTCATCGCAGCGCTGTGTTGGGTGCCGTAAACCACGGCCGGAACACACGTCCTGAGCTGCTGGTTTTCCTGATGCTTCTCGCTCTGTAGTATACGCCCACAGTTCGTGCTTCTCTCCCAGACGTGCTGTTGCATCTCCAGTTCAACACGTCCCAAATAAAACTCGGTGTTTCCCCAGCATCCTGCCCCGCCCACACACCCCCGTCAGCGATTCTGTATCCCCTTTCTGTGGTGGGTGTTCACACGCACTCAGGAGCCCAGCAGACACCGGGGTGTCACCGCTGACTCCTCTCCTTCTGCCCGTCCCATCAGAGATCAGATCCGTCTCTGTGGTCCCCCGCGTCCTGGGTCCACTCACTTCCTCCTGCCGCCGCCCTCCCTGCCCGCTTCGGGCCTGGCCACGCCCTCGGCTCCTCGCCTGGGTCCCGGTCTCGCTCTGCCAGCCAGAGGCTGTACAGCGGCAGCCCACGGGCCCGTAAAGCGATGGGTCATCCAGGATGAGTGTGCATGCCATGCCGAAACAAAGTTTTAAAATTAGATTTTACGTAAGAAGTCCAGATTTCGGACTTTGCGGGAGAACCAGAAGGCCCCGCAGCACGGGGTGTGCTTTCTCACCGGGCGGGACTCGGCTGGGATGGGTGGCAGCTGGTCCCTCGCACGGGACACACTGCCCCATCTCTGTGGTCGTGCGGCGCCCGGCCCCAGGCCCTGGGTGCTTCGAGGGTGTCGTCGCCTTTCCCGGGGGGCGGGGGGCGTTGTTTAAACTTCAGCTCCACCTGGCGTGCCATCCTTCAGTGGCTCCCCAGGACCACCGGGGGTTCATGCATTCATTCCCTGGCATGGCACACTAACCTCCGACCTGTGACCTCTGACCCCACCAACCTTTCTGCTGCTTTGTCCGTGTCCCTTCATCCCCAGCTTCACTTCGTCTGACCAACTTCCCGTCTTCCTTCAGGTCTCACCTTCAACGTTGCTTTTTCCGGAAAATGCCAGGGCTGGGGGAAACGCCTCAGACTTACCCCTAGTTTAGCTCTTTATTGTGCTGTATTATAATTACTTTTTCTTGAGGGTTTTTCTTTTCCTTTCTTCTTTTTTTTTTAATAATAGACTTTATCTTTTAAATCTGAGCGGCCCCTACAGAGTCCCCACATGCCCGCCCACGGTCCCCTTTATCAGTGACCCCTGCAATCCCGGGCCTGCTGCCACAGTTGGCGAGCCAGCCAGCACCCACACGACGTCCTGCGTCCGTCTGTGGGATGACACACACATCCTGTGTGGAGTGACACGGACCCACTGTTACAGCATCTCGCGGGATGGAGGCCCAGCCCCGTGGTCCCACCTGCTTCTCTCCTCACCCTGGCGACTGCTGATCTTTCTGTTGTCCCGCTAGGTCTGCCTTTTCCCAGCTTCCTTTTTGGTTTGTACGTTTTTCAGAGTGGTCCTCCCTCGCTCACACTGTGGAGAAGCAGAGAAGTTTCGGGGCTTGTCATGAAAAGCGGGGGTCCCTCGCTCCCTGTCCCCCGTTCACCCTCCTCTGACCTGCCCGTCAGGACTGGCCGCCCCCACGTCCGTGCATAGCCGAGCCGTGGCCTTCCCCCGCCCCATGGTCATCCCGGGGACCCCCCACCTGCCTCTCTCGTCCGGGGTCCCCCCCCTCTGCCTCTCTCGTCCGGGGTCCCCCGCCTGCCACATCATTTGACGTTGCTTTCCCTTGCTGACCCCCTCACTTTGGCTGTTTGCCTTGTCTAGTAGCTTTCTGGAAAAAAAAAAAAAGGGTGCATAAGACGGATTTTTTGAGACTTTGCACATAGGGAAGTATTTTTCTTTGTAGTTTTGTGCCTTTCAAGAATTCCGTTTAGAGGTGCTGGCAGCGAGTGTCTGTTAGTGGAGAAGGCGCAAGTTGATGGAGATGGTTACTTGCTGTCTTGACCCTGAGCTGGGAATTCTCTCTCCAGCTGGTGTCTGTCCAGTTACGGAGTCAGCCCCCGCAGGCCAGGGCCGCGTCTGTCTCACCGCAGCGTCCTTAGCCCCTGGCACAGGGTTCGTCCGGCTTTCGTGCCCGGAACTTAAACCTTCAGCCGAGAAGGCGTGGTTGTGGTCCAGATGTTCGAGATGCTGGAGTGGTTTTTCCCCAGCGATGAGAACCCCAGTGCTGCTGGGATCCATTACCTGCTTGGTTCTTTGTCTAGTTCGAACCCCCTAATTAGACGAATATTTATATCGTTACCTGTCTGGCAGGCCCTTGTTCTCGGCATTTCACCGACCTTAACTCCGTTCTCATCACGCTGGGCCTTGGAGCCGATGGAACCGTGGACGAGAGGGGAGCCCGGCCGCGCCTCGGCGCGCCGTGCCGCCGGGCGAGCTCACGGGGCTGTCTCTCTGTCTTGGCAGGTGGCCACCATGGGCCTCTTCCGCGTGCTCTCCCTGTTCTACCTGGGGAGTTTCGACACCATCATCCGCCGCTGCATGACCGAAAGAGCAAAATACGAGGTCGCCGACAAAACTGCGTAGACCTGACCCCCTTGGGAAAGAAAGAGAGTGCTTCCGAGTAGCGCGAGCCGCTCGCCGCGCCACGGGACCCAGCATCTTGGCCTACGGACGGACTCTTAGGTGTCGCTTTTGAGTGTGTGAGGTGGGACCAGCGCTCCCCGGCGGGCCGGCAGCGGGGACGGGGGAGAAGTCCAAGTCCAAGGCCGGAGGACGAGGACGTTGTTAACACTATGCAAACGCAGACGGGGACAGCGTCGGAGTCTCCTGCGTGAGGACCGGTCGCGTGCAAGCAGGGCGAGCGACAGGGTGCCACAGCCCTCGTTGACGTTTTTTTTCTAGTTATCCTTTTTTATTCCCCCCCCCCCATGAGACCCCCGTCCAGAAATGTACTTGACGACACCTAAGACGTTGTGAAGGACTTTGAAACCCTCCCATGAAAGGCGGTGGACGGGTTCCTGCCACCCCCCGCCCCACCTTTTTTCTTTTTAACTTGGTGCGTTTTCGTCGAGATGAGTTTTTTGCACAGCGCGGCTGGGTCCGGGTGCATCGTAGCGTCCCTGTCCCCCGCCGCGCTGTGCTGCTGGGGGACACCGGTGGCTTCTCGCGCTCTTTGACCCCCTACGACGACGAGGGTGGTGGGAGGCGGCCGTGTGGTGAAGGGGAAGGAGGCATTTTCCCCTAATGCTTTCTCGTCGTCTGTAGGGTTGAAGGCTGTGGGCGCCTTCACTTTCCCCTCACGGGGAAAGGCAGCTTCCTACGAGAAATAAAATCTTAGACGCTTAAATGTTTACAATGTCTTCGCGAGCCACGATGAGATGACATTCCATTTGATTTGATTACAGTTTATGCTCATGCTCCTTTCCAGTTTTGCTTATACTGCAATGCTATTATTTGTAAAAAACAAAAAACGTCCCGTTAAAATGTATTGATTTGACTTTTTCAGTGAATTCACGAATTAATGAAAACAGAGAGACGGTGTGACATTCTCCTCCTCCGAGGTTACAGGTCACCTTTTTGAGACAGGCTGGCGATGGCATCTTTAAACTGTACTCATTAGGAAAAGGTAGGACGACAGGGCCAGTCTTGAAGGTACTTGTTTTTTGGGAAGTCACATGATTACGCTGTTCTTTCTGTGACTCTCGCTGCCCCATGTCCTGTTGGAGCCACGCGTGAAGGAAGCCCATCACCACTGCAGAGCTCTGAAAATCCTCTCCGCCCTGGGAACCCCATTCCTCATGCAGGCCCCCGTGTTCGCGGAGGGGATCTCCACGGCAAGGGCTGATGGTGAGCGTTGGCCACAGACCCGGCTCCAGCCTGTCCCCGCGTGTGCTCCCCCCGATCCAGGCGCAGTCACCTTCCTCGTAACGCTGCCTCCCCTCCTCCGTGCCTACTCATACGCGTGTATCACAGCACCTTCCGGTCCGCTCTGGGGAGAAGAGACTACTGCTTTCGAAGACCTTCTTTTAGTGTTAAAAAAAAACAAACACACACACACTACAAAATATGAAAGACCTAAAAATTAATTGCAAACCTTTTTTGCTCCTGAGTTTTTTAAACCTCTTGACTTTTAAAATGTCTTAATTTTTGTAAAGTAAGAGAGTTAATGGCTTTAATCCATGGGGTCTAATTTTTAATCAAGATCTGAGAAAGGCAAACTTAAATAGTGTGCAAAGCAAGAAGGTGTTATTTCATATACTAGGTGCTTGAGTTGACCGGTACAGTCGATGGGGGTCGTAGGCAGGTGTCCTGCTGGTCTCCTGAGTCTGTCAGCCCCCGATGGCCATCGTCTGCCAGCTCTGCACGGTCCCAGTGTGCGGCCTCTAACGTAACATGAGGGCTGTCTTCCTAATTCTCTGAAAATGGTTCCATTCAGATCTATCTATCTATCTATCTATCTATCTATCTATCTATCTAAGTTTTCTCATAAATGTCCTTGAATCGTGGCACCTTCTATTGCTGGTCCAAATGGAAATCTGTCCAAGGTGATGTCTCATTTAATAAAGTTAACTATTTAACGATAGTTCATTTCAATATTCATTTCTCAGAGTGTCCCCATAGTCAGCGCTGTCACCCCAGGTGATCTGTCGCCTGAACAGATAGATGTGAGGCCCTGCTCTGTGACGGGCTGAAGCTCGGGCAGGAGGGCAGGTGTGTGGAGATCACCAAGTTAGGCAATGGCCTTGTCAGAGACGACGACAAAAGGCACCACAGTCCCTGATGCCAAAAAGCTGTGCAAATGAAGGTGTGTTTTCTTTTTTTTTTCTAATTTTAGTGCCATGATTCATTTGATAGCAAAGCCTGACTTGAACCAATATGAGATTATTATAGTTTTTTTTTTTTTTATGCCACAATGTGAACTGTTCATTTTGCCCGAGGTACTATCAATGAATTTGATTATAGGTGTTGCCCCAGATTCTGTGGCAATGTTTTGTAATATCCGGCATAGGCCCCATATGACCTGTTCAAAAGCCAGAGAATTGTGAATTGAAACACATCTGGCCTCAAGGGTTTAGGATCAAGGGATTGTAGACATTTAAGCAATGTCAGACAAAGATTCGACTTCATCTGAAACATGGAAATGTTACAAGGCAAATTACATTTTTTTCTTTTTTTTTTTTTGGCTCAATTCTTGTATAACTTTGTTTATACTGACTTCCCCCCCCCCCCTTAGGGGAAGAAAATAAAAAAATCCTGAGTCATATTGTTAGGGAAACTATTGGATTTTTTAAAAGAAGGATCACATTGATTCAATCTTGCTATTGTACCCAAAAGTGGGTAGGTCTTACCTGCAGTGAAGGAGTTTAAATTACAATTCTGTTGAAATGTTGTTCCTTTGTGACCAACAACAGCTTATTGTGTGGGTTTCAATTCTGCATTGCCTACCTCTGGCTGGTGGGTCTGGTTGTACTGTTTTATTACAATGTATTTGTGAGTGTAATTTATTTTAAAATGTTTCATGTTATTCAGACATAGATATTCCAAAATATGTAAAAGGACCTTTCATAATTGAAGAAAGATTATATGTTAAAAAAAAAACTCATTTCTTTTTACAAAAACAAAGTCAAGAGAATGGTTCTTTTCTATATTTTTTAAAACTTAATTTTCACAGCTGAAAAGAGAAACAATGCCGTTAATGGCAGTCTCTTGACTACTCACATGTGTTTAGTTATAAATCTTTATTTGATTCTGTTAAACCCTATAATGGTGATTCTTGGAAGTGAAACTTTCAAAGACTGTTTCCAATATTTAGATGACAAAAGCATTTTGGTGATAGTTGTTTCGATTCAAAGAATTGTGTCTTTGTCTTTCTCGAAGAAGGCAATACCATAATAAGTTTTGTTTTTTTTTTTTACTGAATTATATCATCAACAGAGTTGATTTTATTGCATCATGTTAATTTAAACTTGTCTTACATGAGGATGCTTACTCAACTTAAGCTGCTTTTTATCTTTCTTATTTCTTTTAATTCTTAGGCACTTGCTTTTACAAGGTACCTACTAACCATAACCTTCCATACTTTGGACTAACTCTTGTTCAGTTCAGTGCGGGAATGGCAGATTTGATATTTCAAAGAGGAAATAAATAATAGATATATTGTTGCACTTGCTCGATGTGACAGCTCTAAACAGTTTTAAACTGATAAGAGTGCACATGGCTATTTTGTTACGTATGAGAGCTTGTGTTTGCTACTTTAGAAGCTTTTGTGGCAGAATTGTAACCTAATTTTCATATCTTGTATTTCTGAATCACAAAAAAAAAATAAATGGGGAATAAGCTTTACAGATTTGAAAACTAATTTTTCTGGAAATTTGCATTTTTAAAGAGACACTTCAGCAAAACACCAGCCTCTTTCATAATGTTTCCTAACCTTGCGAACTGTTGACAATGCTTGATTTTTATCATTTTTTAGGTAACATTTTCCGAGGAAGGACTTGGTGAGCTCTTGTTTTCAGATATGTTGTTTGTGTGACTCTGATGTGGGGCGTATGAGTAAAAAAAGGAAGAAAGGTGGAATTTAGTAACGTTTCTTAAGTAATAATGTTTCATAGAGAAATAAATTAATTTCCCATCCTTTAAACCTTTGTAGTCTAACAATGAAATATCTCCTAGACTCTGAATTCAGGGCGTAGAAGACTGATACGTGAAAGAACAGGCCTTAGTATTTCCCAGGCCTTACGTGGAATCATTTGGGTCACACCGCGAAGAGATTCCTTGGATAGCTTGGTTTGCAAACGTAACCTTTCTTTAAATGTAAGCAATCTCTATACGTAAATGGCGTATGATATCAGTCCTATAATTTCTATGTTGGATCTTTAAAAAGGAAAAAAAATATATTTCTTGACTTTTCCTTCTGATCGTCTACCCTCCATTTTCTCGTACTCAGCAGAGATGCACTGAGCGCCAGTGAGGTAGGTGGTGAGCCTGGCGTCCGGGCACCAGGACATCACTGCGCAAACAGCTTGTCCCTGCCTCCTGGCGATGCCATTTCTGGTTTCTGTCCCTCCCGCCCCCCTCCTGCATCCCCTTGAAGGCTCTGACGAGTCTTCCTGGAGAAAGAGGAACCACTCCCCATTCCTGCCTTCAGCTTGAGGCCTCTGAGTTTTAGGCCACCACTCTTTGAATGCCAGGAACTATTCTAGGCGGCGAATGCCCAGAGGAAAAATATGGTCCTCTTCTTCAAATCGTTTATAATCTAGAGGAAAAAATATGTCAGAAATTCACACTGGGGATCCGGCAGTAGCTTTGATGAAGATATATAAAAAAAAAAAACTGACGTTGAAAACATAACCAGTGCCAGTCCCTGCTGTGAGCGCTTTGCGTTTAACTGATGCAAGCCCTACTTTAACCCTCTGAAGACAGCAGACCCTGTTATTCCCTGGGGATACCTTCCAAGACCCCCAGTGGATGCCTGAAGCCACGCATAGTGCCAGACCCTACATACACTATGTTTTTTCTTATACTTACATACCTGTGATCAAGTTATAAATTAGGCACAGTAAGAGATTAACAACTATAACTAAAAATAGAGCCATTTTAACAGTCCATTGTTGTAAAAGTTATGTGAATTAGTAAAATCCTAATTTGCTGGGACAGAAGCACTACAACACTGGACAGTCGCTCTGATAACAGAGATGGCTACTAAGTGACTGACCGGGTGGGGACCACCTACTGTGTGCACAGAGGGAAGAGTCCCATCCCAGGTGGCACAGAGAAGGGAAGCGAGACACATTACTTGGGATGGTGCACGATTTAAAACTTACAGACTTCTTATTGCTGGACTTTTAATATTTTTGGACGTCGGTTGACTGCAGGTAACAAACATTAAGCAAAGTGAAATTAAGGGGGCGGGGGTGGGGCTCACTGCGGTGCCATTTACATCTGTGTCCTCAGCGAGGGCCCGGGCGCAGAGCGGGGAGTAACTAGCCAGGGTCGCAGCTAACAAGAGAGGGAGCCAGGATGCACATCCCCGCTGACTGAGCTCTAAGCTCCCCGCCTCGCACTGAACCCCTTCCAGTGGCACAGATGGGTCGTGGGACGGTCAGGGCTGGCCTCGCAGGTGGAGGCTGCTGAGATGGACCTTGAGGGATGAGCGTCGTGAATTTGTCACAAGAATGTTGGGTGTGTTCCAGGGACACGAGCAGATAGATGTGCGAAGGCAAAAGGCGTTAAGAGACTTTGGAATGTTCTGGAAAGCACACAGAGGTCATCGAGCGGCAACAAGGGGGCGAGGAAGGAACGTGGGATGGCACTCGGTGGCGGGCTCGGGCCACGTCATTCCGGGCAAAGAAAGGAGTTGGGATTCCAGCCTCTGAAGAACTTCGCGCAGAAACGTGAAATGGCCAGATTTCAGCTTTGGAAAGATCATGGTTCCCCTTGAAATCTAGGGCGTGCTGAGTCCTTGGGCCCCACAGATGGACAATCCTCGTTAGTTTGAAAACAAACAAATGAACACCGTATCTGATGTATATATTGTTGCAAGTTCAGTTGTGTGCCCTCAAAAGATTTTCACCATCCTAAACCCCCAGGACCTGAGAATGTGGTGTTATTTTGAAATAGGGTCCTTACCGAAATAACCAAGTTAAGATGAAGTTACTAGGGTCCTAATCCAATATGACTGGTGACCGTATAATGGGTGGAAACACACACACACACACACACACACACACACACACACACACACACAGGGAGGAGGCCGTGTGACAACAGGTGGAGATTAGCGATGCAGCTGCATACCAAGGACTGCCAGGAAAGCACGGCCACCACCAGGAGCCGGAAGAGGCAAGGGAAGAGTTTTTTCCGAGAGCCTTCAGAGGGAGGATGCCTCTGCTGACCTTGATTTTGGAACCGAAGCCTCCAGAACTGTGGGAAAGTACATTTGTTTTCAGCCACCGAGTCTGTGGCATTTTGTTATGCCAGGCCTAGGAAACAAACATAGTAACCTTGATTTTTCTAAGTGTGTTCATCAGGAATCAGTATCTGAGAGATCCTGTGCTCTGTGCTAAAGAGCGTTAAGAGAATAAAAGTTAGTTTTATGCACATGAAGAATGTAAATTCTGTCTATTTAACTCCTTTGCTACGACGGAGTTTCATGCTGTTTGGTTCTATTACTGCATGCGGTTTCAGTCCTGCTAGAGCCGTAGGCATTTCAAAAATATAAGTTCCTCCTCTTCTCTAATTTCACTTTAAAGGCCAAGTCATTAATTTGAAAGGGGAAAAAAAAAAACTGCCCTGAGATGGATATTCAGCACTTTGCTCTGGAAACCAAAAGTAAGTGTTAGTTGCCCGCTATTAAACTTGCAGGAAGAGTTGATTTATCTGCTGTTCGTCGCCTCGTTTCAAAGGTTGTTGCTTAATTGTTCTAAATATTTTTTGAGGTATAGGGCCCACCATAAATTAGTCAGGTGGGTTTCTCAGTCAAACGGAGGCTTGGCACATGGGTTTCCTGATGAGGACAGGAGGGTTTCAGAGCACACAGCAGACGGCTCTGATGTGATCACTTTAACCAGCAGAAGGCAAGCTCTGGTGTGTAAACGAATCGTAACAGTATTACTGTTAGTATTAACATGAGTAGCTGATTAGTAACATTATTTTATACTGTTTGCCAACAGAGCATTCAAACCATCTGAGACTGTGGCACTATTTAGCATGAGAGTTCATAATGTAGAAGTTGCTTATGCCAATTATCTCTCAATAAAGCTCGAAACAGTAATTTAGAAGATACTTGAAATTGGAAATTAGTGTTTTGAATTGTTTATCTAGGTCTGCGAGATGTTATTTTTTAAGCAATTAGTTTTTCCTTTTATGAAGACAATTTGTTTTTACTGTCTTGTCAGTTTGTTTATGGATTTATTGCCACTTCAGTTTGCCTAAATGATTTGTGGTCGTGTTTTATATTTCTCATTCTTTCATTGTACCAATTATTTGTCAATTCCCACTCAGTTAATGGTGTCTTTCTGTCCTCATTTTAAATACAAAACTTAACAGTTGGGGAGATTTAATGCATACCAGTATTAAGCATTAGTATGTCCAGATTGGAATAATGTTCATTTTGAATTTCATAAAGTTTGGAAATATTTATATTAGTGGCGGACGAAGAGAACCCTCTGAACGATACTGTTGCACATTAACCAGTAGGTGGCGAAAACTGGCAATAAAAGCTTTTTGTTTGGCCGACTGGAGAATAAAGAAGGAAAATACAGGCCTTCCAGGCTCTGGATGCAATCTCGACTCCCTGCCTCTCGTTCACTTCTCTTCCTGGTGCTACCCTCCTCCTAGAACCCAGCCAGGCAGAGCTGGCAGAGGGTGGCCCGTTGGCTCTTAAAAGTGGGAGACATCTTGGGAAATGAAAAGCCCAGAGTGCACACGTTTGGAAGGTGGCTGGAAGGGCTGGGTCACAGATCTCGGGTTCAAACCCAGGACTCCTGACTTAGGGCAATGCTCCCCACTTTTCCCCCCCCCCCCTCCCCCCCCCCCCCGCCTCCATGCTCTTCAAGCAGAATCTCATAGACGTGAGGGGTCCATCCCTTCCGTGAGAGCATGCCCACCCTTCCCAGGGAATATCAACCTTCATCAGGGACTCTTCTTTCTCTGGGAATGGGGGGTACGGTTCATTCTGGCCGTCCCCCTTTGCAGAAGTGCGCCCTCTTTTCCAGCTCTGTCCTCCCATTTCCTCACCCACGTGCTGGGGGCTCAGAAGCACCAAAGCTTTCGATTCCTCTTCATTGGGAGGGGCGGGGGTTAAGACAAGGCAGAGAAGATCCCCAGACTAGAATGCAGTGGCACCCGGTCAGGTTTCTGCCGTTTCTGCGGGAGCATGCATCTCCGCTCAGCTGGACTCAGGGTCTCCCTCGCTGCAGGCCAGAGCACCTCCCTGCCACTGCTGTGGGTCAAAGGGCGCGGTCACAGCCAGCAGAAGACAGGAAGGAGGGAGCATCTTCCTTCCTTCATTCCCTCATTCCCTCCTGCCTGCATGTGGCGTTTGGATCAGGTACCCATCGCCACATGTGGGCTGACGGGGTATGACAAATGAAGAAAGGGACATAATTTGCTGTGCTTTTTTTTTTGCTTAGGAATAAATGCTTTGATTTTTAGAAGAGGAAGGAAGCAAAACAAAAGTAGCATCAGAACGTATCTGTAGACAGGCCAGCGCTCATTTGTCATATATCGACAGCCACGCTTATCCAGCGTCCCCACGTATGTGTACCTGAGCCCTAGTCACTAAGTTGCTGTGCTCTTAGCAAACATTTTTTTTTTTTCCTCAGTGCTTTGCCAGACTCTTCTAGAGATAAAAGGTAGTTAAAACACGTGCAACCAGACTGCCCTCTTTCCAGCGTTTTCTCCTAGGGGCTGTTCAGGCTGATGAATTAAAAAAAAAAATGCGTGTGCTTGTGTGTGCATGTGTGTGTGAGAGCACAGCTAACTGGAGAAGGTGTGGCCATCCAGGATTGGCTGCGAGGCCACCGTGAAGGCCTCTGGAAACCCACCAGCCCTGGCGTTGGAGCTGTGGACCTCCGCGGCGTTCAGCCCTAGCCCAGGGCCCACACTGTCAGGGGCAGAGGGATAACATTTACGCAAGCAGCAGCTCAAAGCCCCCGAGACGCCCCGCGGGCCCCGCCGCCGGTCCGCGGGGAGCCCTGCCTGGCCTTGGTCGCGGACGGCGTCTCGCGCACCAGTTCTGCGTGGACACCTAGGAAGCAACTTGAAAGTAAACAAGACGCTGGGGGGTCCCCGCGCTCATGGATGTGCGGCGTCGCCCCTCTCTCTGCACGGGAGGGCTGCGCTGAGTGAGGTCCCTGTGCTCGGGGTGAGCGTCGGCCTCGGTCGTGTCCCCGGCGGCGGCCAAGCGCTGGCGACACTGTGTGTGTGTGCACACACACACACACACACACTCATGCACATACACGCGCGCGCGCGCGCGCGGCTGGGACGGGTCGCGGGGATCCCGGCGGCTCTCCAGCGCCCGCTCCCTCGGCGCGCCCACCCAGCCAGCGCCCGCCCGGCCGCGGGCGGCTCCCGGGGCGCCCCGGCCCCCCGCGGCCCCGCGCGCGCGCCCGGCGCAGGCCCGACGAGGCCGTTCGCGCACCCGGCGGCGCGGGAGGCCTGCGCCGGGCTCCGCGCCACCCACCGGCCGGGCGGCCGAGCGGGCGGGGGGCCGGGCCCCGCGCGCCCTCCCCGGCCCGGCCCGGCCCGGCCCCGCGCGCCATGTGCCCGCGGCGGGGCGCGTCGCCCCGCGCCCTCCGGGCCGCGGCGCCTTTAACCCGGGAAAGGCGGCGGGGCGGAGGGGGCGGTGGGGCCGCGCAGAGGAGGTTCTTTCTTTCTTCTTTTTTTGAATGAACCGTGTGACGTACGTACAGGAAACCAGTCGGTTCGCGCGGAGAATGAAGTAAGAGGCCAGCCCCCCCCCCGCCCCGCCGCCCCGCGCGCCCGCCCCCTTCCTCCCCGCCCGCCCCGCGCGCCCGCCGCCCTCGCGCCCGCCCGCCCGCCCGCCCGCCGCCCGCCGCGCTCGGGGCCCCGCGGAGCCGCCGCCAGCGAAGGTGCGGGGCGCCGGGCACCCCCCAACCCCGCCCGCCCGCACGCGCGGCCGTCAGCCCGGAGCGGGCGCGCGGCGGGAGCGCGGGGACACGGCCGCCGGCGCCGCCGCCGCGCAGGAGCACACGGAGGAGAAAGGGTGCGCAGCCCGGAGGCGGGGTGCGCTGGTGGGGTGCAGCGGAAGAGGGGGTCCAGGGGGGAGAACTTCGTGGCAGTCATCCTTTTTAGGAAAAGAGGGAAAAAAATTAAGCCCTCCCCCGCCGCCGCCGCCTGCTCCCCGCCCCTGGCCGCACCACACACGGCGCGCGGGCTCCTGGCGCGCGCGGCCCCCGCCCGCCCGGCGCGTCCTGCCTTCATTGAGCCCGCGGCCGCTCGGGAGCCGCGTCCGCCGCTCGGAGCGGGAGCCAGAGCACTGCCCGCGTCCCCCGCGCCCGGCGCGTCCCCCGGCGCCCGGTCCCCGTCGCCTCCCGCGGACGGGGGTCCACGCCTGCGCCCGCGCGCCTGTGAGTGCGCGCGTGGAAATTGCCGAGAGCGGGGCAATCAGAGGACTTTGGCCAAATCCTGGACTGAAAAATCGTAATTCATCTGCCGCCGCCGCTGCCTTTTTTTTTTTCTTTTTCTTTTTTTTTCCCTCTAGTGCTCTTGAGATCTCCGGCTGGGATTCCTGCGGATTGACATTACCGCGAAGCGGTCGGAATCAACCTGGACATTCTCCTCATTTTTACCGCACCCCCCCCACTACCCACCCCCGCACCCCGAACTCCTGATTCATTTGGAAGTTTCACAACAGCTCTAACCGGAGAGTTCTGAAGACCGATGGAAGCATTTGCCTTATGCATTGGTGTTGTTTTCACAAGAAAGGAAACTTGACAGAGGATCATGCTGTCCTTGGAAATTACAAGTAAGTTCTTTCACACAGGAAATGGGTTAATGTAACTTTCAGTGGAAACATTGGAGCTGTTAACGCTAGGTGCATTCGAGTAAGTGTCATTTCCAGGCAGTTTGATACATTCTCTTGAGCCGCCTGACTAGTACGTCTGTCCTGCTTTCACGCAGTGCGTGCGTAAAGAAAAATGCACCTGATTTTGACTAATCGGTGTGTTTTCTTTTTCTCTTTTAACTTTGCAGGATCACGGAGGAAGTAGGCTGATATTGACCGTCATTAATAGTAATGTGCCTCGTGAAATAGAGATCCAGAAGGAATTCAAATGAGAATTTCCTGCATCTCATGCCAAGAGGGAGCACCAGAATCAAGTGTTCCGCGTGACTGAAGACACCCCCTCATCCAAGAATGCAGAGCACATCCAATAAAATAGCCGGATTATAACTATTCTCCTTCCTCTCGGGGCCGTGGAGGCGGGCGCCCGGGCGAGAGGTGCTGCTGGTACCCGGCTGCTTTTCCTCGCGGCAAGGATGGCGCACGCTGGGAGAACAGGGTATGATAACCGAGAGATAGTGATGAAGTACATCCACTATAGGCTGTCGCAGAGGGGCTACGAGTGGGATGCGGGAGACGCGGCCGCCGCGCCCCCGGGGGCCACCCCCGCGCCGGGCATTTTGTCCTCCCAGCCCGGGCGCACCCCCGCGCCCGCCAGGACCTCGCCGCCGCCGCCGCCGCCGCCGCCCCCGGCCGCCGCCACCGCCGGCGCCGCCGCGGGGCCTGCGCTCAGCCCCGTGCCACCTGTGGTCCACCTGACCCTGCGCCAGGCCGGTGATGACTTCTCCCGTCGCTACCGCCGCGACTTCGCCGAGATGTCCAGCCAGCTGCACCTGACGCCCTTCACCGCGAGGGGACGCTTTGCCACGGTGGTGGAGGAGCTTTTCAGGGATGGGGTGAACTGGGGGAGGATTGTGGCCTTCTTTGAGTTCGGTGGGGTCATGTGTGTGGAGAGCGTCAACCGGGAGATGTCGCCCCTGGTGGACAGCATCGCCCTGTGGATGACCGAGTACCTGAACCGGCACCTGCACACCTGGATCCAGGATAACGGAGGCTGGGTAGGTGCCTGTCTGCGTGAATGTGCGTCTGGGCGGGATGGATGTCTGGGGTCTGAGGCGCGGTGGTGGTCGGAGTGTGGGTGGGCCCGTGGGCCACCGCAGGCTGATGAGCCAGGGCAGTCAAGTCGGGCTTGCTGCTCCCCACGAAGCTCTCCCTGCCAACAGTGCTGTGTCTGCGATCATTCCTTCGCGTCCGGAGTGTTTCCCTTGCTTGCCAGCTGTGGAGCTTCAAAGATCCCGCATTTGCTGTCCAGTAAGATCTTAGGATAAATGGTGCCCCTTCAGGGTTTCTCAAACGGGGGGGGGGGGGTTCACCTGATCCCCAGCATCACCTCTGCCTGGCCTCCGTCGCTTTCGTTGAAATCGGAGCTTTCAGGGACCACCCACTCATGAAGCAGACCCCCAGCTTGGGTCCTGGCAATCCACATCCTGAATAAGCTCCCCTGGGTTTTTTTTTTTTTTTTTTTTTGGTACTAAAATTTGAGAACCACCCAGTTGGAAGAACAGACTGCACCAGAACACCAAAGGCATGCCTGCGTGCCTTCTCTGACTCACTTGGTAACATCTACCCAAAGGGGAAAACTGGTGTGGCCCCTTTCCCTGGAAAGCTTGGCTGTGTTTCTGAGGAGGTCAGCCGACTTGCCAGAAGCCCAGGGACTTCTCACCTACAGCCTGTGCCACGTCCCCAGTGGGCCCCGATGTGCCTGGCAGAACGTTCAGCTGTGGGTGCTTTACTTTGTATCTCTCTGGGTGCTTTACTTTGTATCTGATCAGTGACGGGGTTTGTATTGGCTGCCTACCTCGCGTCCTGTTTCTATAACGGGTGTATAGCTTTACAGCTTACTTGAATTTTAGTATCTTCGACTTTTCATCACCTAGAATCCACATCATTTGGTGGTTTCCTCTGCTGAGCAAACTTGCCTCTCACAGTGTCTGCAGGAAGCATGGAAGAATTGATTCTTTAGCAGTGAATTCTCTCATGCTCGGACTTCAGTGGGAGTGATTGATGCCTGTAGTTGGGAAAAACATCTGTGAGATGATTTTTTTTTTCCTGGTTCTGTGCTAAGTTGAGCTTCCATCATGTTACCGTAAAGCTCTTTGTGTGTGTGTGTGTGTGTGTGTGTGTGTGTGTGTGTGTGGTTCTTTGAGGAGGGGAATGCAGAGCCTAAGACTGAAAAATTAAAACCGACATCTGTGCCTTGTCTCTAAAATTATTAGTGTAGGAAAAAGCAACAGGAATAATTCGTCCAGATTTTTTTTTTTTCAGACTTTTTGTTTTAATCTAAAGAACTACCTTTGAAAAAGGGTGCAATCCAAGGGTACAATTCAGTGCTTCCTTTTATAGTCTCTAGGGAGAATTACAGATATTTTTATTTTATAGGACCTAACAGGAGCATAAAGCCTAGCAATGGTTGCCCGTGGATTTGATTTCAAGAAGCACGTGAACGTATTTTACTACAGTTTACAAAGTGCACTGATGTTAAGGGGCCACAAAGAGAAAAGGCCAGGAGGAGTTAGGTGACTGATACAGACACCTCACCCCACTCGACCGAAGTTGACGAAATATTGATGCCACTCTGCGGTGTTTAAAAGTAAAATTGGCCAAAATATCCTCCCCCCCCCCTCCACTTAAAGCTCTAAAATTTAATGCCTTCTGTAAATTGTTTTTTGAGATCCCATCTTATCAGATCTTTACTGATTCTAGATGAATTCACTAAGGGGTAAAAATATGTTTGATAACTATTTAGTTCAACGATGGTTTTATTTTTAAGCACCATCACTAGAGAGGTAGGGGACCTCCACACTCCAAAAAAATCAAAAGCTGATTTTTAGCAGGTTTACTATTCCATATTTCTATGAAAAATAAAGTATTAAACTTCCTAGTTGAAAGAAAGCCAAGGTGGTAACTGTCATCTTTCGAGTCGTTTAATAAAAAGATTGGAAACAGAGACATGTTTGCGACTGAAATGAAGACAGAACCTTGATCTTGGTTGTTGAGTTGCAGTGAGCTGCAATTGAGTTTTCTTTTTAAGTGAAGGTTCACTTTTTTTTTTCTCCTTTCAAAACGTAGTTTCCATAGCAGACCTGATCTTTGTGGTCAGTAGGTATCTGAGGTTAATAAACGTGGAGGCTTCATTTATGATGCCAAACCGCAAAGATGTACCGTGGAACATGATACAAACTCACTCGATAAAGCCTCTTATAGTAAAAGTAAATCAGAGAGCAGCACCAATGGCTGACGGGTTAAAATGTACCGTTTTCAGAACTCCACGTAGATGGATGACTATAGGAAAACAAATTGGGCAAAAAAAAAAAAAAATGCAATCACTTTGGAATAAAAGTGGAAGTATCTGAGCGTTGTAAGTGACTCACCTCCCCTTTCAAATATGCATTATTAATCTCAGTTTTTGTTTTACGCATCTGGCATACAGACATTTCCCTCCAAGTTCGCATCAGTAAGTGTTGCATCGCCAGTAATGCATTGCATCTTACAGGGTAAAGTACTCTTGCTAACGATAGTGAGGTTTCCGAAGAGAGCTTGCGCAGTCTTCTGACCTTGGATGATAACGTGCACGATTCCAGAGCTCAGTGGGTCAGATCGTTTCCTGGATATGTGCTAATGGAGGCTTTCTATGTGATGTCCCCTTTCTTTGCTGCTGCTGCTGCTGCTGATGCAAAATCAGACCATTTTGAAGGTGGAGGAAGCTGCATTCCATGTTCCATGGAGAAAGCAGGGCTTTGGAATGATGGGTGTCTGAGAGATGGTCCTAGAAGCTTACAAATTAATTAAATAAAGACTAAAGCAATTGGGTGTAGCGTGGAGTGCAGCTTTATTCCTCAGTCTGAATAAGGCATCCTGAGGCATCCAGGGAGAGGCGGGACAGAGGGAGGAGCAACATGGCAGCAGTTCTAGAGAATATCTAAGACCCCGCTGGTCAGAACGTGGTTTGCACACCTGCAGCCTGGCCATCACCTGGGAGCTCCTTAGAGATGCAGAATCTCGGGTCCCACCCCAGAGCTACTGAGTCAGAATCTGTGGTTTACACCATCTACAGGTGTTCAGGTGCACGTGACCGTTAGAGATGCTGGCTGCCATCATCTACCATTGCTAGAGATACCTCTTAGGAAGAATGACAATCTGGGATGGATCCTACGGGGTCCCTTTCCATTGGCTTCACGGGTCCGTGGTATTCCCTAGAATACTGAGGATTTCCCAGATCCACTGGAGTGATCTTGACCCTTAGAGGAAATAGGTTGGAATGAAAGAGAGAGAGAGGAGATAAAGCATCATAAGCTCAGTCTTCTCAAGAATGCTTTATATGGTAGCTATGCAGTGTGTATTGGCGTGTCACCCATTAAAGTAAGGTAGCTTTTCTGAGCCAATGAAAGGCAGGCAACTCTCCGTTGAAAGTTCCATGGGTTATTATTTCATCTCCTGTGTCACAGTTCAAATTCTGTAGATGGGTTTAATAGTCCTGAGACTGTTCAAAGACAGAGGGACTCTTGCAAGCAAAGGGTTGAGATATGGGCCAGTGGGTGGCGAGTGAAAAATGATAACGCCCTCCAAACCACGAATGGTGACATTTAGTTTCGTGTTTTCAAAGACGGTGAGAGGTGGGCTACCAGAAGCGTGAGATGGCTCAAACAGGAGACGGGCTTCCTTCTGTTCACGAGGTGGTGTGCCTTCTTGTTTCTCTTTTGGTTTTCATGGTTTAGGGAGACAGAAAACTGACTTCTGCACATCCAGGTGGAGGCTAGCCGGTCAACAGGTTTCTCTTTTCTGTACGTGGTCCACATCCACCAAAACATTGGATGAACTGGAAAGCAGCCCCATTCTCATGCCGGTGTACAAAATACATACAAAAGCTTCAGTTTTCTAGTGGTTGAGTATCATCGGCATATGGCCAATTTTGGCAGCAAAACGAGATTAAAAATAGCCCGAAGATGATCCGGTCTTAAATAATATATTTAATGATGAACTTTGCTTGGGAAAGTGCATCTTTCTGCCTGCTAAGAATCACATGACCCCTCTCAATAATTCATTTTGTAGGGAGAAAAAATACATTATTGCTCACAGAGTGTGCAGTCATGTGCTACGGGGTGACTATATTTCTGGACCTTTGTAAACTTACATAGTTCACTTGGTTCTCTTTTCTGTTTTAGGGCTTTTGTTGCTTTTTAACGTCTGATGAAAACATGGCTTTCTCGTGAGCGTCCTGTCAACTTTTAGCTGTGCTTTCTAGTGAGAAGTGATTGATGTTTTTAGCAATCCTTGATTGAACTGGGACTGATTGCTTAAATATCATTAGGCCCCCAGCATACCAGGTAACAGAAAAACACAGGTTTTTTTTAAAAAAAAAAAATCTTTTTTTTATAGCCAAACTCTTACAGTTTTTCCTTATCTCTGTTCCTGGTCCCCATCGGCTTTTGGAAGGAATGATAAGTCCACTCATGAAGCAGGTGTGTGGGCGCCGTGTGCATTGTGACCGTGGTCTGTCTGTCCCCCTCAGCGCGCCCCCACACCCATTTCTGAGGTCACTCATTATGTCTTAGCCGTCGATTAGCGAAGCAGGATTTCAGCAGAGGTGCATTCGTGCTGGAAAAACAACACTGCCTTTGTAGTGTACAAGCAGAAAGGTTTTTTTTTTTCCCCCCAGAGATATATTGTATTTGAGGTTCAAAGGTTCTGTTAAACCTTTTTAAAGTAATCTAATATCACCTTATTCAGGGATAGCAGTCAGGAGCCTCAAAAAAAGCTGGTCACCTTTCCCCTGGCTACTTACAGAGACCACGCAGTGAGTTTCCTTCCCTTGGAAGCTTCTCTTTCATTCCTCATGGTTCAGTTCAAACAAAAATTAGTGTTTGACGTCTGAATGGGGTTAACGATGAAAATCAGCCAAGGACCGAGGCAGTGATGCGGCTGATGGGGTGGGTTGGGGGCACAGGAAGGGAAGCTCTACCTGCCTCCTGGGTGACCTCGCAGGTGAGTGCTCGCAGGGGGTCTTAGGAAACTCGTCGTGACCGCACAGCCTGATGGGTGTGATCCTAGAGACACACGCAGGGAAAAAGGAAGGAGCTGAGCGTATGTTAGTTTGCATAGAGGTTGAACTTGGTCTCACAGAGTTATTTCTAACCACATGGCTGTTCACATGTGCGTGAGGCTTGATTTAAATAGGAGAAATGTAGATAATTTCTGAAATCCTGTACAACAGACACCTGCTTATGAGAACTGAAAGGTAGGGGGAGTTCCCTTGTTAAATATTTACCCGTTAATCATTCTTTATACACATCGAGACCTAATAAACACTAGTCCACAGTTCTTAAAGTATTTTCATTCGTTCTTTTTAAGTACAAGGCAATCAGACTTCTGCTGAGGATGGCTAGAATAGCTTCCTTTGAAGACCTGTCTTTCTTAAATCATTCTCGTATGTGGAAAGATACCAGGCGATTTTGAACCGGATCAGGGGTTCTTCCTTTGGGGAGTTAAAAAAAAAAAGCTTTTGTTTTGTTTTAGTTTGAGGTTGTAGCACCATTCTGCTGTTTGGGGAGACTTCTCCTCCAACACGCTGTGTGCGGGAATCCCTCGTCCAAGTGGCCCTCGCCCTCGTGGCCGTCTGTCTTCAAATGGAGACAGTAAAACTTTTGAAATCACAACAAAGCCGTTCCCATTTTTAAAAGTATTTTTTTGTAGGTTGTCTCTTGTTCTGATATCTGCTCAATTCTGTAGTGCCAACCCTAGTTTTCTGCTCATTATTTGCCAGAAAAAAAAAAAGAAAAGATAAAACCAGATGTCTTTCAGTGGGAATGATGATTGAGTGATGTCTCTCCAAAGCCATGTGGGTTTTCTCAGAGCGACCCCACCCCATTGGCCGTGGCCCTCCCCTACCTGCCCGTGATCCCACCACAGAGGGACCTTCTCGGTGGAGCTCCTCGTTATCATCCAACACGCGAAAGGTAGGACTCACCTGAAGAGCGTCAGGTCTGGACACCAGCAAAAGGGAGCCGACAAGGGGGCTGGCCGAAGCTGGCATCGACCCTCACTCCGATCCTGCTACTGGCAACAGAGCAAGCACAGATTTTATCAGCAGAGATGATGCTTTCTCTCCAGGGCTCACTAATTTCTGTGCAG
Source organism: Macroglossus sobrinus (assembly GCA_004027375.1). NCBI lineage: Eukaryota > Metazoa > Chordata > Mammalia > Chiroptera > Pteropodidae > Macroglossus > Macroglossus sobrinus. Next base: position 33,208 of record PVKZ01005689.1, read on the forward strand.
GAAAAAGCATCTGCTGGCAGAATTTTTCCTTGCTCTGATGTCTGCGGGGTGAGATTGCAGTGGGGGGTGGGTTATACAGAAAGAAGCCTTCGATAAAATCTTGACTGACTCAACGGCATGAAAATAGCTTATACTAAAGACACTTCCCCAAACGCCCTCTTCGCCATGTGAGGGAAGGGACTCTCCCCGACGTGCTGGGGTGGCCGTTTGTAGTGATATGCTAAGGAGCGGCGTTCTTGGGCGACTCACCCGATTCTATGAGAAGGTTCAGCGTAGACTCGGCCTCCCCTCCACGTCCCCCACGGAGCCCGCACTCCACTGGGGAACCCTCAGTTCGGGACATCTGCGTGTCCATGCCGCGCTTGGTCTTGCCTGCAGAGTTTCAGGAACAGAGCCACGTTCGTGCTGAGTGAATAACCAGCTCACCAGCTCTCTGGGGCTTCCGTGGCATGAGTCAGAAGCTCATGACCAGCTTCACTCTGCTCTCGACTCCCGAAAACAACCCGGGACCCACTGTGTGAAGCGAAGCTTGTAATTCTTCAGGGGAGATGTGGCCACTGAGACCGATAGCAATACCTCTCTCTCTTGTGACAGGTCCAGTTCCTTTATTTCTCTGTTCTTAATTATCTTAAGCTGCGAGCGAGGATAGCGAGTTTGTCGGTTGTAATGCTTGGGGCACCACACTTAGGGGTCGACGTGGCCAGTTGTCTCTTCTTGACTTTTCCCAACTCTTCTTAACCAGGACGAAAATTTCTTCTGCTTTACAACACGATGAATGTTATATCTGGGTATTAACTGCTGCTGAATGGCAGCCAAATGTTCCATTCAGCTGCATTAGAATGTTCTGAGAGAATATAGGGCAAATGCTTAGTCCTCCTCCTTCAGTGCCTATTTACAGCAAGTATTACCTTCTTACGATTAGGCTGGGAACAAAATTAATTATGAATTATATCATCCGCTTTCGATATTGATTTTTCTAACTCTTTGGGAAAAAAAAAAAAAAGCAAGTACTTAAAGAATGCCAGTTGGCTCTTTTGAGTTTAAAATTTCAAGACTATCTATCTCCTAGTTATTTCTGTTGTGAATTCCAGCCAGTATCTCTCTCTTTTTTTTTTTTCTTTTTAACACGGAAAACTTTTAGAGGTGGTTATGAGCTATTTCATAACAAAATTGTAAGGACCATGAGGCAGGGCCACTTACCAAATATTAAAGGGACAGTATAAGAAGAAGAAAAGGATTTGAAGATGTCTTAATCAGCAATTATTCATGAAATTTAACTCCGAGTTCCTAGTAACCAGGAGAGTGATGGAAATGGAAAGGATTATACAGATCTTACTGTTTGAGAGAGCATGTAACACTGTCTTTTTCACAGGAAAATTAAAAAAAAAACACATTTATTGAGAGCCTACTATGTGCAAAGCTCTATGCCAGGTGTTTTAGTTGAGTAAAAATGTCTAAGATAATCTTTGCCTTCAGGGAACTTACCAGCCAGCAGTGAGACTGTCGTAAATGCACGAGTGCGTGACCATGCTCCTGGACACACCTTAGTGGATGGAGGGATTCGGTCCAGTTAGAAATGGGTCTAGAAGAGTTTTGTGCCAGAGGGGATAGCGGGGAGTTATGGGGAGAGAGCATCTCAAGTCAGTGGACCGGAGGAGTCAAAGCAGGCGGGAGTGCACGAGGCATCTTTAGGGAGGATTGTCACGTGTTCAGGGAATATTGTCAAGGCTTGGACCTGGCGGGGTCATAGAGAGCTCTCATAAGGCAAGACGGGGTCCTGAGCTAAGAGGTTTGCGTTTAACTTTGGTAGCCATGGAAAGGACGTTGAAAGGGTTCTGAGACAGGAGCCCGACGGTGACTAAGGCTGGACGGTGCGAGACCAGGTAGGAGGTGTGGACCATGATGCTGGATGGGGAATGGAGAAGACAGGATGGATGTGGGAGACGGTGCAGAAGTCCAAGTGAGGGACCGATGACCGATGGTGTGCGGAATGGACAGAAGCAGAGGACTCAAGGTTGAAAGCCAGCTGGTTACAAAAAATGATTGGCTCCTAAGAGAGAAAGGAAATATCAGAACAGGGACTGTTCTGCGGGGTACATGTGATGCAATTAACTTTGGTCGTTTCTACCTTGAGCCTCCGGTAGGATATCCTGATGGAAGTGTCCAGTTGCAATTGGCCTTGAGGACCTGGAGCTCGGGAGAGAAGCTGGGGGCTGGAATACAGTGTGGCTGTCCCCACTGTGGATTTCCCGTTTTTCTTCTCTCCTTTCCCAGAGGGGTCCTCAATGCCACGGCTGCGTCTGCCTTCTTTGACGACTGCTGTTCCCGCAATGCTCTTCTCCGAAGTCCTCTGTGGATTTCTGTGCATTGGGTTGAGGTGATTTATGGAAGAGTATTAACTGTTCAAAGCTTGGCTTCCCATGACCACTTTGCCCACTTAAGAAAGAATTCAACTTGAGTCAAATGAGTTGTGTTCCAGCTCTAAAAGGGTCCTCCCTTTGTGGTCCTTTAAAATCAAGGTATTCTTCCCTGAAATTCCATTCAATAAAATGGTCCTCTTATTAAATTTCCCCTGGCACCTAGCGTACTAGGTAATGGTGCACACAGTGACTGTTGAGTCCGTGAATTAAGAAAAGGATGATGTTAGAGGCATTTGGGGCAGCGAAGTCATTCTAACCAGCTAATGCTCTCCCAGTCTCCTGTGACAGTGCATGTGTGTTCCCAATGTCCCATCAGGACCTTTAGTATTTAATAGAAATAAAAAATATACACAGTAAGTGTTTTGATTTCATCTGTCATCATCGAATTGAAAAAACGTGTCATTTATCCCTGAAAGGAAACTCTCGATTTTGCTTTGTATCAAACATTCAACTGTTATTCACCCTTAAGGCTCCTACGAGACACTAGCCTGTCGAGTGTCCCGTTGTATCTGTTTCCACAAAGATCACGGGCCCACAGTCCACGTGTGTGAAGGCAGAGTTGCCTTCAACCCTCGTGTCCTCTTATCTCAAGTCCTGTCCAGACTGTGAAAGTCTCGACGTCTGAGATTATTCATCAGCTCGTGATTAAAGAAGCCGGGGCGTGTCCAGGGTTCTCAACGGGAGCAAGGTGGGTTTCTCCCTGGGGAGCCATAGATGTCATTTCTCCAGCCGCCGACCGCGGAGAGGGCCACACCAGGGCGTCAAGGATGAGACGAGACCCCTGCCTGGCCGGGCAGCGTTGGGCCGAGTGCTCTCAGTGCTTGTGGGAGCGAGCATCACCGCCTCTCTGTGGTCTCTACCCACTGGTGGAATTCGTGTTTGGAGGTCCCTCTTCCCCTGGCACGAAGCAACGTCCCAAGCGTCCCTGCTCGCCATTTGTCCTCTGTTGGAGAAGGACGGTATGATGTGTTTACTTGTAACGGAGCTCAACCGTCCTTCTCAAGGGACTTTTTAGAGGGAGGGATGTGTCAGCGTACAGATCTGTCCCCTTGAATGAAACCACAAGCAAATCTTCCCCACTCCCCCCCATCCTCCCTTCCTCCCATTTCTTCACTGACCATCTGCGCCTCGTGCTCGCTCTGCCAGACCCTCTTCAAGGGGCTTATCTGTGAGTGAATTCAGAAACTTCAGATTATAAAGGACATCCAGATAATTGGCCTGGTTTCCGAAGTGTCTGTCCCCTGTGCTGCTGCCAGATTCCTTCTTAATGAATACATCCAGCGACAGTGGGATTCTTGAGCTTGTCCGTATCCGTGAGAAAATGAGCTTCCCCGCTTTGTAACAGCTTGCGGCTCAGGGAGGGGAACGAAGAAAAAAAAAATGACAGCCATTGCACAAATTTCCTTTGATTGTAGTTTACTTTCCCATAAATGATACTTTGAGACTACACTGAAGGGGTTATTAGTTTTCTATTTCATGCTTGGCCTGTGTGTGAGAATAACACAAGCTGTCACTGCAAATCAGTAGCTAAACATGCTTTTGTCTGGTTAACGTGAGCGTTTAATATCTGGCTCGATTCAAAATTAACCGACGAGAGTCCGTGTCAAATGGAATTTGAAAATAGCTTTTGGAAGGACTGTTGAAAGGGCATGACCGATGAGTGAGTGAGCGGTTTGGCGATGTGGAGACTTTGGGGAGATTCAATATGAGTTGAGACACTGGAGTCTTCCTTCCTTCCAACCTCTCTACCTGTTGGGCTCAGGGTTAGAAGGGCAGTCCTCGTTCTTGCTAGCAAGGACCCACTGGCATCTCTGTCCTCCAGAGAAGAGTTGGTCTTTGCACGTGTGTGCTGGGTCGTCCAGCTAAAGCAGACAGGATAGGAGATCCATTACTCAGGCTTTGTGGAAGTGGGGATGGGATGGAAATGGCTTATGGGCTGGGGTGTCAGGATCCTAAGCCAGCAGCTGTGGTCGAGGGGTAGAGCTGGGAGAGAAGCAGCGATGGGATGGGATGATGGGGGCATTCAGGAGGGAGGAGGTTTTCCCAGGAGAGGGGGCGGAGCCTGCAGGATGAGCTGGAGTCAGCACAGGGGAGTGGGGAGGAGCCGGCAGCGGGGTGCCAGGGGCCGGGGGAGCACGGGCTGGAGCGAGGGATGGATGGATGCCCATCGAAAGGTGATGGCCGGAGATGTACCACCACGTTCTAAGAAGAAGGCCACCCTGGCTGCACTTCAGTCAGTCAGCGAGACTGGGGAGGCATTAGTGACAGACAGGGGGCTGGCTCAGAAGGGGGCGGGACACGGTGCGCCCCACCTAGAGGGATGGCAAAGAAATTGAGGGACTTTTTTAAAAAGATGACTGACTGAATGCTTCAGAACGCTGCTCATTCTTTTTCCGTTAGTGGTCCCTTCCTGAGAAGAATGTGGTCCTTGCTTTGGTTGCCTATGAGTGTTTTCTCCCCCTTGTTTTCCCATTCTGTTAACACTGCCTGGTGGGAAAAAAACCTTATTTTTTTTTTTAACAAAATTCACATTGTAATAAATCTTCATTAACAACCCAGTTAGCGAAAGTGTATCTGAAGAACGAATTCGTGCATGAAAAACTGTTTTCATAGCGTTTCCCTCCGGGTGGAGAAGTTAACAACAGTGTTATCTTGCCCTCACGGAGGCTTTAAAATTTTTCCGAATTTCGCGTCTGCCCGCCCATCCGATCATCCCAAGCACCCTCGGCAAGTCAGGTATTCTGTTCCCACTTCTCACTGCCTCCCTCCTCCGACTCCCTTCATTGTTACTTGTTTATTCTCACGCAAAAAGAAAAAAGAGAACTTTGCCTAACGAAGCTGCAGGAGAGCCAGGAGGTCCGAGGAGCTGGTATTTATCCCCAGACTCGGTTCAGGAGGGGTTTCCTTACGCGCGGCTGCTGCCGTCTTGGGCTACGTTTTCCTAAGGACACCAGAGTCCTTGAGAGGAATTGCTTCAAGTATATCTGGTTTTGAAGAGCAGGATCCTCTGCTGCTTTTAATCTAAAAAAAATGTTCAGGGAAATTAAAAGGTAGTTTGTGCCTTTGATTCAGCTTTGAGGCGTTCGATGTTTACAGCACAGGGCATCCAGCTGCTGGCCTTCTCCTGCTCACGCCTTTGCTCGAGACCCAGTGGCTGTGCTTGGCAGGTGGATGGTGGACCTGACCTTGCACCCCCATCTCAGGGACATGAATTTTCTCTAACACTCCACGTGACGGTTCTAGAAAACAGCCCCTTATCACAGGGGACAGGTGGGATTGCGTGAACACAGACAATCGTCTTTCATGGTTGGTATCTAACTCGCAACCCCTGTTTTTTACTTACCTTTAAAATGGGGCTCCTCTCTAACCTACATGTGGTGAGGGAAGTACTTATCGGATTTTAAACGTGGTGGAGCCTTCCGTCAGGAGTCTCAGAGTGTCTCCAGGGCCCGTAACTACGTTAGTTCAGCTTCTCATGCATTCAGCAAATATTTACAAGGGCGCTGGAGTTGTAGCAGAAGACATGGCAGCCAGGGATGTTCTATACCCCTCACGAATTCAGCATTATGGGAAAGTCAGAACAGTGCACTGGGAAACAGTTAACGGACAACAGTGTAACAAAAACAGGACATATTGATACAACTAATAGGACAATATTAACTTCTTAAGTTAGCCTTCCAGTTTCTTCTAGTCCTGTTGCAATTTACACAGAGAAGGCTGAAAACAGTGTTCTTCCTTAAAATGTGTGTGTGTGTGTGTGTGTGTATAATACAGCCTGTTAGTTTAGAATGGGTTACCGTGCACAATCTAGAATTAAAGATTTCTACTATTTTTCGCTAAAATGTTCAGAAAACTTTTCCCTTACGTCTGCCGATTCTTACATTTTCCCGATTTCTATTTATCGTGACATCGTCCAGGGGCCTGAAAGTCACCGAGAAAGTCTGGAGGAGGGAAGGAAACCAGCATTTCTTGAACCCCAATATGCGCCAGACTCTGGGTGTAACACTTCTATGACTGGATTACTTAACCCCAGTGACCCCTCCTGAGGGTAGGAAGTAGCATTATAGATGAGGAAACAGAGGTTCTGCAAAGTCATGTAACTTGGCCTCGTTAGAGGCAAAAGCAGATGTTTAAGGCAGTCCCAGTTGCCATTGATGTCTTCTGACTCTTAAAAAGATTTTAAAAATTTAAAACAGACCTATTTAAAATAACAATTTAATAATGCATGTGACCTTGGTTGGTTGGTTGGTTGGTTGGTTTCTTTCTGTCTATCTATCTCTATCTATCTCTATCTATCTATCGATCGATCGATCGATCTATCTGTCTATCTATCTATCTCTATCTATCTATCTATCTATCTATCTATCTATCTATCTATCTATCTATCTATCTATCATCTACCTGCTTGCTTATGGTCAACAGGATCTACTTACTTATGGTTAACAGAATCCGGTAAGTTTCAGGTGTACAATTCAACAGTAAAACACATACGTTGCATTGTGTGTTCACTGCCTATTATTTTTTTCTGTCACCACATATTTGACCCCTTTTACACCATCCACCGCCTCCCCTCTCTCGTTCCCCCAGCCCCTGATAACCACTAGTCTCTTGTCTACGTCCATGAGTCTCTGTTTGTTGCTTTTAGGTTTAAATCTCACAAATTAGTGATATCATGTGATGTTCAACTTTTTCTGTCTGGCTTGTTTCTCTTAGCATGATTATCTCGAGGTCCATCCACGTTGTTGCAAATGGCACAATTTCATCTCTTCTTAAGGCTGAGTCATATTCCATTGTCTGTATGTACCATAGCTTCTTTAGCCGATCATCTATCGTAGGACACTTCAGTTGCTTCCATGTCCTGGCCACTGTGAATAGTGCTGCTATGAACATCGGTGTGCAGATATCTTTTTGGATATGGGTTTTCAAGTCTTTGGGGGTAAACACCCAGTAGAGGGATTGCTGGATCATATGGTAGATCGATTCTTAGTTTTTTGAGAAACCCATATACTATTTCCCATAGTGGCTGTGCCAGTTTGCAGTCCCACCAATAGTATATGAGGGTTCCTTTTTCTCCACATTCTCTCCAACACTTATTACGTGTCCTGTTGATAACAGCTATTCGAACAGGTGTGAGATGGCATCTCATTGTTTTAATTTGCATTTCCCTCATAGCAAAGTTGAGCATCCTTCCATATGTTTGTTGGCCTTTGTATGTCTTCTTGGGAGAAGGGTCTGTTCAGGTCCTCTGCCCATTTTGTAATTGGATGTTTGTTTGTTTTTGTTGTTACTGAGTTGTGTGAGTTCTTTGTATATTTTGGATATTAGGCCCTTGTCAGAGGCGTTTCTTACAGATATATTTTCCCATTTTGATGGTCATCTCTATACCTTGCTGACAGTTTCTCTGGCTTTTTAGTGACTTTGCTTTCTTTCGTGTCTCTTTAAGAAGCCAATGAGCCATCCTTATTTTGGTAGCGAGGAGGTGAGGCCTTCCACAACATGGATTTTTTTTTTTTAAAAAGATCTTTCTGTTTAGAAGAGAGAGAAACATTGTTTCCATGTCTCTCCCTTTTAGCTCCAGAGTCTCCGTAAACAACCTTTGAAAACTAAGTAGTAATCACTGCGGAATAGGAAGACCAGACACCTGATTGAGAGGCGGTTTTAGGGGTCAGTGTGTGTGTGTGTGTGTGTGTATAACAATCCACAGTCTTCTCCTGGTTCAAGAGGAATGATCTCACTGTCCAGTGCCGTCATCAGAAGGTGGGAAAGTCTGTGGTTCTCTCTGGGGTGTGATGCTCAGCCGTTGCCCGTGCCTTTCTTATTTAAGGCCTATGACCTTCAGTGTTTTTTTCAGAGTCCAGAGGTGGAATGACACGTTCCTCAAGTTTACAAGAATGATGATGTGTCTGTTTTTATATTTAGCGGTAAATTTTATTCTGCTCGTAAACAAACCCACCTCCAGCAACCAGGGTGTATCAAAAGAGAGTTCTTTCCATTCCCCTTGGTTTAATTTGGATACGTTTTGGCCCTAGAACGGCGCAGTGTTTCCATAATAACATCTGAACAGGATGCCGCCTTGTTGATTTCAGGGCTCAGGGAGTTTCTGTGGGCCAGGAAACTACTTTCTTAAAAGAAACTTAAAACATGAAATTGACAAGATAGGAAACTCTTACTAGGCTCCTTCTTAAACCTCTTTTTCTCCCCCCCCCCCGCTTTCTCATTCATTTACGTTGCTCTGTGTGATTAAACACATATAGATGGAATACTTCACTAATTTTAGGAACTCAATTTTGGAAGTGGGGGGGGGGCGGGAGACTTTTAAAGGCTTTGTTTAAGAAAGCATAGATACAATTTTTAAAAATTAAATCGAACATTTGTCCCAGGCACAGAATGTTACAACTTTCAGAGCAGAACTCCGTGGTATTTATAAGGAAGCCAGAAAGGAAGGGAGCTTATTGTTCAGGCAGAGGGACTATAGTGACCTTTCATGAGGCGAGGCAGGCAGAGTTCAACATCGGGCTCCCCGAACCCCAGGGTCTGTGTTGGTGGAACCGAGCCCGCCAGCAGCAGCTCAGCTATTTCCTCCGTCTTTTATGGTCTAGCCTTTAACAAATGTTGATCCAGTATAATCCAAAACGTCTAATTTATAAGCTGTGACTCCACAGTACAATATTCGGAAGGCTGCTTTTATGAACTTTGAGAAAGCCTTAACGTTCTGATGACTTCAGAGCATTGGGGTCTTTGTTCTTCGATGGCTCCAGTGTGTGACCAGTCAGTCGTAGGGACCGATCTCGGGCCAGGAGAAGGCGAGGTGTGGGTTCCGTGCCCAGGACGGGCTCCCTGGCTTCCCGCGTGAAGAGGAGAAGGCCGTGCCCTTTTCTCGGCCTTGGTTCTCCCTGAGCTGACTCAGGGTGTCCCCGTGGAGGTGAGAGGAGCAGCAGCCGTTTGTCACCAGCGTCGTCATTCGCGAAGGAAAGGCCTGTGTGACTGCGTAGTCCATTACCACCCTCAGTTAGGACCCTGAGCGCAGCTCGGGACGAGAAAGTTAATTTCAGCCCCTGCTCTGCAGAAGGATGTCACCGAATTTTCATGCTAACGGTCACACTCATTACTCATAAGAACTTACCCATCATGCTTAACAGGTTGGCTTATTTTAAACTCTACGTATCGTGGTAAAACATACATAACACGAAACTTAACGTTTTAACCCTTTAACTATTTTTAAGCGCCAGTGCAGTGGCATTAAGCGTATGTATTTGTAGGGTTGGGTGACTGTCCCCACACTTTTTTATCACCCCAAAGTGAAACTCTGAAACCATCAAGCAGTAACTCCCCGTTCCCTCCTCCCCCAGCCCCCCTGGAACCCCTTTTTTTACTTTCTGTCTCTATGAATTCGGCTGCTCTGGGTGCCTCACAGAAGGAGAATCACGCAGTGTCTGTGTCTGGCTTATTTCATTCAGCATACTGTGTCCGGGGTCCATCCCTGTTGGAGCACATGTCAGCATGTCATTTCTCTTAAGGGTGAATCATGTTCCACCCCATTTTTTTTTTTTTAAGTGCAGTTTCTCCCCAGGTTGATCATCATTTTCTTCCCAGCCCGTGGAAACAGCAAACATAGTAAAATGTGACCTGCGTTGGTAGTGGGAGGCCTGCAAATCATTCAGAAAAACTGTTTCAGGGGATCTTATGGTAGGGAAGAAGATAGAAATGCCATTAAAACCAGCCTAAGTCAGCCCTTCACCAGGAAGCAGTCACAGTAGAGTGTGATCAGCCTGGGACCTGGGAGCAAAAATACCCCCCTAAAAAAAACAAAACAAAACTCTCAGAGCATCCAGGAAGTGAGAAACGCAGCCATCTGAGCCTCCCCCCCTGTGTGGCGCAGATAGGCGTGAAGCTCTGAGCCGCCCTCGGGGGCATCCCTGGGCCGTAGCTCAGGACCATCTCACTCACTCAGTCCTCAGGGCGCTGCGGGGGTCATCAGGACTGGGTGGCTTTCCGTAGGAAGAGCTGGACTGTTCAGGGAGAGAGAGCGGGTAGTAAGTTTCAGAAACAGCTCCCTTCCAAAGGGCGAACAATCTTTTCCTAAAAGTTTTGGCTTCCGTCATCTGAAAAAATCCACTGATGTGGAAGGATTCATTCCAGAAGGTGGTGAGCGAGAGAGAGGAGGAAGGAAGCAAAGCAGTCGTGGCCCAAGAATCGCGTGAAAACCGGCTGAGAGAGGCACACACGGGCGTCGCCTCACCTGCCCCGTGTCCTCTCAGAGCAGAGAGTCAGCAGGCGCTGGACTCGCATGGCCACGGATACGGCTGTTTCTGGGCGGGGGTGGGGGGGCGTTTCTGCCGTGTCGCTAGATCCGAATTATCCCGTGACTTCGCATCGGCGCGCTGTTCGCATATTTTGCGCGGACGCCCTGCCCCGCTGCGTGGCCCGGACGAGCCGTCCCCGCTGTGCCTCTGCCCCGTGACCTCAGTACACGAGCTGATCCAGCGAGCTTTTCCTTGGAAAAGCGGAGGACGGCTTCCTGGAGGCGGTGTCATCTGGCCTGGGTCTAGAGGGATGGGTAAGAGCTCGCCCTGTGGAGAATGGGAAAGGGTGCCCTGTGCAAGGAAAAACGTGTACTAGAAGGGGCTGACAGAGACAGGGATGGGCAGGACCGGAGTCTAGGGGTGCTGGGGTGCGGTGCGAAGCAGCTGAAGCCGGGGGGTGGTCGAGGCTGACTCACCAGGGCCCCTGAGTGTCCTCGCGAGGAACTTAGGTTTGCTCTTTCATGCCGTGGAGAGTCAGTGGGGGTTTTGTTGGTGGTGGAGGGGGCAGCAGGAAGCCCGATGGGCATGTGTCCATCTTGGGATGGGGCCGCGCCCCTGTGCCTGGACCCCTGCCCCATCTCCCACTGGGAAGGCACGACCAGGAAGGACATATATATCAGAGGCAGAGTCAGCAAGGCTGGGGGTAGGAGCTGAGGGCTGTGGATGTGATCGGATCATCGCTGCATGCCCCGTGCTTCGTGTGGGCCAGGCACGTCGTAGGTGCCCCACACACGTCAGCTGACTGAGCGCACAGACCATTCAGAGGGCACCGCGGCGGCTGCACTCACGATGGAGCCCACGTCCACGGGGTGTGCTCTCCGTGCCGGCCCCGTCTGTGTTAGCGCGCTTACTGCTCACGGGAGCGAGCCCAGGGCGCCTGGCGTGTCTCTGTCCCTGTCTCGCAGACGACGAGGCCTGCGGGGGTGGCTGATGACGGCCGCTTTGGCGGTGGAGCTGGACGTCGAACGCAGGCGTCCGAGGCGTCCCCCATGCTCTTCGTCCCAATAACCTGTCGCTTTTCTGTCCTGGAGTTTCCTGGAAGCGGCCGCCCCCAAGGCCCCAGGAGTGATGACGCGGGGCGAACGCGTACCCGGCGGCAGGATGCCGAGAAGCCCGTCTAGGAAACCGTTTATCTCGCGCAGACACAGCGCCCGAGGTGACCTCTCGTAGAAATAACAAGTCACGGCAATAATGGCACCGCGGTCTTGACCCTGGCACGGGAAGCCGGCTTTGTCATGAGCGTGGAATTTCTCTGGGAAATAGCCCTGGGGAGAGCGAGAGAGAGAGAGAGATAGGCAGTTGAGATACAATAACACAACGCAAACCCGTATCTGTGTTTCTCCTTCCATGCTTGCCTTCTCTGCTGTGTCATCGGCTTGGCGCACGTGTTGTCGTCAGCTTGGGCCCGGGCCTCAAGCGGCGGGGAGAGGAAGTGGGTGCACCCAGAGGTGGCCGCCCCTCACCCGGACTTTGCCTTCCTCAGGCCTGGCGAGAAGGAGGGGGGTTCCTGAGGGTGAACGCTGGAGGCCTGTGGCGAGGTTGGTCTCCCCGGTGGCCCACGGGCCGGAACCTGAGTGCTGGCCGTGGCGGGCAGGTGTGTGCCGTCACGGACCGCGACAGCCCCTGCGAAGCTGTGCGTCTGTCCATGCTGTAGGTCAGGCCGGCCCGTAAGAGAAACTCTTGTCACAACAAAGGATGCGGCCGGCAGATGAGATCTCGGAGTTCCTGCCCTCGTTCGCCCCCGAGGACCCTGCCGTCCGTGTCCCCGTGGGAAGGGAGTCCAGTTTCATGCCGATTCTAGTTGGTGGTGGTGGTGGTGGGGGGTCTGTCTTGCTCCCCTACCCTCACACAGGGAGACACATCGCGGTGGCCACAGCAGCACGGAGGAGGAGCGAGGGCCTGGAAGCCGGGCCACGCTCTCTTCGCTCGCGTCTTATGCAGATTCGCTGAACAGAATGCAGACAGATGATTTCGCCGCCGTACAGGGCCGGGGGACCAGTGCTCATCTGTTGGCAGCGAGAGCCCTCTCTCCCCGGGCTTGTAGCGGCAGCCGCGTTAGAGGCAGCGAGGCAGGCTCAGGACGGTTTGGGTGCGGGGGAGCGGTCGCCCCATCAGCCGACACCGTGCCCAGAATCTCGGTGGCCGCTTTCCTCTCTCCTGCACCCCAGGACTTCTGTGTCCTGAGAACAGGAAAAGGTCAGCACAGGCCCGTGCTCTGTCAGGCCCTCGCCCGAGGAGTCTCATCCCAACGATGAACCGCGGTCACTGCCTCCACCCAAACACTCGGGCGCCTCACACAGACCGAGGGGGCATTCATTCACTCACTACGAGGCGCCATCGGAGTGTGGAGCCAGCCACGTGCCGAGTCTGAGGACCTGCCCCTGCGTCGCCCCGTGTGGCGGCCACGAGCCGCGTGTGGCTGCGGGGCGCGGGGGACGTGGCCTGTCCGGGCGGGGCTGTGATGGGAATGTGACACACACACCGATGTCAGAGACCTCGTGTGGAGCCACGGACACGACGAGCTGCATTAGCAGCGTTGGTTCGTTGCGTGTTGGTGCGATGGAGTTTTGGACGTACTGGTATAAGTAAAATACGTGTGGCCACGAGGGAATTTAAAATTACGTACGTGGCTCATGTGATGTTTCGACTGGACAGTGCTGCTCTGGACAGCTAACCCCTCACTGCACAGCGCGGTCACCAGATTCGGCCGTTATTCTGTAGGAGGGCAGAAAGACCTTTTTGCACAGGTGGGGTACAGTGGAGGCAGTTTTCATGGCACAGGTGTGCCCCCTGTGTCCACACCCAGGTTCTCGTTGACCCCACTGTTGGCCCCCTGAGGCAGGCAGGCAGGGAGTCTGACCCCACAGAGACCCGTGGAAATACTTACTTGTATTCCATACGGAAGATAATAGAGAGTCCAGTTTAGAAGTAAATATTTGTGTGTGTGTGTGTGTGTATGTGTGAGAAATGGACACAGACGTGCCCTTTGGCTAACGTGACACCTTCGGCAAAGGGTGTAGCTGATACTCAGGGAAAAAGGTTAGAGTTTTGAGACCCACTGGGTCCAGGCAGGGTTTGGGGGGCAGGCAGGGTGTCATGACGAGGGGCTGTTTCTTTTAATGGGAGCCGGCGTTTACCATGTCAGATGCCTGGCAGCATGACCCCAAGGTCACCTGTCAAGAAGGCCTGAGATCGCGGGCAGTCATCCGCAGGGTGCAAGGACAAGGCAGGTACCCCAGACCGGAGAGAGAGGCAAGGGGTCCGATCCAGGAAGTCACCCCGCAGCACCTGGAACACCAAAGGTGCTCAACCAGCAACCAGTTCCCCGAAGCTCTGGATGTCAGCTGGGTGGGCGCCCCATAACGTAACTCAGTTCTGACACTCTCTGGGGCTAGAATCAGGGCCCTCAGGCGAAGGACTCGGTCCCTCAAGACTGCCCTCCCTGTGGACGCCAGTCGGGAGTCTGGGCCGCTCACACCTCTGACCGACCGACCGGCTGTACGTCTGGGGTGCCCACGACCCCCACTTCGTATTCGGAAGCTAGTTAGGCTGGGTCACAGGCCCCAGGAGACACAACTTGGGAACAGCCGGATGGAAGAGGTGCAGAGGGCAAGGGATGGGGGGAGGCGTGAAGCAGCCCGGGAGCTCCCCGGACCCCCGAGTCGGGTTCTCATGGAGGTTTCATTAGGTGGGCCCGGTCGATGAACTCACTGGGGTCGATGAACTCACGATTGGCTCAGCCTTCAGCCCCTCTCCTCTTCCAGAGGTGGGGGGCAGGGACCGGGGTTGGGGGGCTGAGTGTTCCAAACCTGCAGTCCTGCCTTGGCCTCTCTGTGACCAGCCCCCACCCTGAAGCTATCTAGGGACCCCAGTCACCAGGCATCTCATTAGCATGCAAAAGATGCTCTAGAGAGTTCTTTTAAGTCTTATGTCAGGAACTGGGGACTGAGACCAGATATTATAAACAGCAAACGCTCCTGTCGCCCCCGTCACTCAGGACGTGACAAGGGGTTTCGGGAGCTCTGTGCCAGGAACTGGGGAAGGAGACCGGACGTACATTTATTATGTCACAGCGTCCCCCACTGATTACGGACAGAGGACAGAGGCTGG